>JAMPIV010018998.1:72500-77500 GCA_024509875.1 Oreohelix idahoensis
TATCAAGTGGTCTGTTACACCGAACTACTACACCATTCGCGTTACTTGACACTCCCACTCAATGTCAACATGACAGGTTCATTCGATTATGCAGAGGTAACTCGAAGAAGACTTTCTTCAGTGATGACCAGTGCACGACCCTAAAACATAACCCCCGCATCCAGACATTACCAGTGAAGGCATTTTCACCTACTATCAGTGGTAGGCCAGATCCCTGGGTTTATTGTAACCAGACCATTCTTGACGCCAGATACGACACGCAAACACGGATTTACAGGTGGACAGTACAACTACACAGTTGAAGTCAGCATGGCCTGTCTTATCGAGCGAAGGCAGTAATTAGGTCAGCGCTTGATGACATTTTGCAGTACAGGCAGTGTTTATGTCAAGCAGTACAGAGCTGAATACATTGAAGGCCATAAACTGTTCTGTTGTTCCAGTTTTGTTGAACATAAGTGCATAAATTTCATCGTTGGATCTTCTATATGCTCAAAAAAATTTTGAACTGTGTAATAAAATAAATCAAAAATTGAAATTGATTAAAAGTGGCAATTAGAGTAATTAAAAAGCTGTATCATTTATACTGAGCATACTTTACAACACATTCCAACCACAACACAATTAATTAATTAATGTATGCATTTATGCTATTGATGTTTACATGTTATTTGTGTATATGTATAGTTGTTTATATGTCCGTGGGCGGTTGGTGAGGTGACTAGCACAAGAAATACCGAGTAATATTGGTCTTGTACTAGTGTTCCATAGGGAGCAAATTTCTTAATTGAAATTTGCTAGCGACAACCTGTTGCTATTTCTGTTAGTTGTTAAGACACGTTTTTCTTCGTTGTTTTTGTTAATAATTTTGTGTTCCTTAGTTTTGTTTGATTTGTTCGTATTTGTAGATCTACTCTGTCCTATAATTTATTTCTATACACCATTTATATTTATACTCTGTGAAGTCATTTGTTTTGTTTAGTTCATTGCAGTTATCATCACATATTCTGTGATTATTTACTTACCTCAGTTCCTTATATTTAATTTAATTTGATTTCTGCAATTGTTTTCATATTGTCTTTTATGCTTGTCCTTTGTTAATGTCTTTAGTTGACAGATAATAGGAGGTATATTTGAATACACTTATATGATAGTACAGGCCAGTACTTTATTATTATTATTACTGTACAAGGAAGTATACAAGACCTGTTTAAGGCTTGTCTCCCACATTGATTGGGATAGGAAGATATTATTTTCCACAGGCACTCAAGTGATCATTTGTTTTATTATAAACAAGATAACCATATAAGGTCTTTGACTAAGACTAAGAGAGTGAAATAAAATAAAGTGAGTATACAAGTCTATAGTACAGACTTGTCTCCCATTAAAGTGGGATAAGGTAATTTATTTACTTTTTCAGGTTACTGATTTCATAAGACAGGATGGCTAATTTAGATTACTTTATCCAGCAAGGGTTGACCCTTGGAAAGTCTGGTAAAGAATTGGAAGAATATTCATCTGCTCAATTTGCCATTGCATTAAAATCAGAGGAGAAAAAACAAAAAGATGAGAATAAATGGAAAGCAGAAATTGAACAAAAGAAGATAGATGCTGAGAATTTCAGATTGCAGATGCAAGCTGAGGAGAAAAAAGCTGCTGCTGAGGAGAAAAAAGCTTGTTCGCTGAGGAGAGAAAACTTCTAATAGAAGAAAAAAAATTAGAAGCTGCTGCTGAGGAGAGAAAACTTCAAGCTGCTGCTCAGGAGAGAAAAGAAATAAGAGAACATGAACATCAGAAAGACTTTTAGCATTTGAGTTAGAAAAAATGAAATTGACAAATATGAGTATTGTTAATCAATCATCTGGTGGTAATGTTAAACCCTTTACTTACAAGGTCAAGGTACCAGCGTTCAACTCTGCCAGTGATGACATAACATTCTGGCTTGATATATTTGAACGCGCTTGTCGAGCTCATAATGTGGATAAATCACAATAAGCTAATCAGTTGTCTGAGAATCTAAAAGGTGATTCTCTGACGAGTTTATGTTTGGTTGAGGAAGCTGACAAGGATAATTATGAAGTTATCAGGGCAGCCTTGATAAAGAAGTACCAACTGTCAGAGGAAGGTTATCGTATTTTGTTTAAGACAATGGTACCTGAGACAGGGGTAGAATTCTCAGAATTCATTGCAAAAGCACGTCTTACATTTCAACGATGGATTGAATTATCCAAGATAGAGAAAACATATGACGCTCTTATGGATTTGTTGCTCAGAGACAAGATCATGTCCTCTGTGAACAAACAGTTCCTTGAATTTTTACATGAACGCAAACCTCAAATATTAAAACAAATGCAAGAATGTTGTGACCAATACGTCACGGCACACCCTGACGTAACTCTTAGCAACACTAAGATTAAAGAGGGTATGCCAGTTGCGTCAGCAACACAATACAATAATAATTACTCTCACAAATTCCAAGGAGCTCAAAATAAATTTGATAAAAAGGTTAGCTGGAATAAGTATCAAAACCAAGGTAACAACTCAAATCCGAAGAACTGGAATCGGGCTGACAGTCCTCGATACAGGGGCGGCCATAATTATAGAAATTTCCGCAAAGGAAGTCACTATAGGAACTACCCAAGTTTTCCTTCATGGAAACAACAAAACCAACATTACAGACACACTCATTATGATGATTTTGATCATGAATATTATGATTCAAACCCAAATAGGGGTAATAACAGAGGAGGCAATAATAACTATAGAGGTTATGATAATCGAGGTAGATCACAATATAAAAGACGTAAATCACAGTACCAGGCTAACTCTGCACAGCAAGAGTTCCATGAAGCCGGTAATCAAGCTAATGATAGGAAAGACTCTAATAATGTAGGATGTTCTGCTTTCGATTTTGGTAGAGCATCTCAATGTTCCCAATGCAAAACATTATTCGATCCAACCACGGTTTCTACTTTAAGCTGTGGTCATCCTCTTCCCGCTCTCCCTGCGTCAGTCGCGCATGATGGAAGAGGTGCTGTTGTTTTGAATAGAGGTTTAGTAGATGGTACTCCGGTCTCAATTCTTTTTTATTCCGGGTGCACAACCATTGGAGTGAGGCAGTCACAAATAGATCCTTCTCGAACCACTGGCAAAGTAATCAAATGCGTAACATTTGGTGGCACATTGGAGAAGTACTCTACTGCCATTGTCAACATTGCTACTCCCTTCTTTACAGGAGATGTACACGCATGTCTTCTCCCGAATCCGATCGCTGATCTTATAATCGGTCGCATTCATGGAGTGAAAGAATGCACTGCGCAACAAATTATTGATTGGGAAATAAGAATATACAAACTGCTAATGCTGTAGTCACTAGGGCTCAAGCTCTTAACGTGCCTCAATCTTCACCTTCTGAAGATAACGATACACAGAACCAAGGTGATCCCTTGGAAATTTCTCGTGACTCATTCATAAAGAAACAGGAAGATGATCCTACTTTTAAAAAATTCTTCACGCTAGCAACAAAAGGTGATCCAAATAAAGATACAAATCGCAAATCTTGGATTACGATGAAGAATGGCGTACTTGTACGTATGGTACAAGACTCCGCTAAGTCTAGTCATTCTCAAATTCTTGTGCCCAAAAATATGAGTTAAAATCTTACAGCACGCTCATGATTCTCAGTGTGCTGGGCATATGGATTTTTCCCGTACTAAATCTAGAGTTCTTGAATCTTTCTTTTGGCCTTTTGTGAACAAGGACATACGAATCTATTGTCGATCTTGTAAGGTATGTCAAGAAGTTAAATCCAAATGTCCACGCCATGCTGCACCTATTCAGGCTGCAGATATTCCAATTCGACCATTTCAAAAAATGGCGATAGACATCATCGGTCCATTTAAGACAAAGTCTGCTAGAGGACACCAATTTATCTTGACGTGTGTGGATATGTGCACACGTTGGCCAGAGGCTATTCCTCTGAAGAGCATAACTACGGCCGATATTGCAGATGCTCTTTGGCTCATATTTTCTCGCCTGGGATTCCCAGGAGAAATATTATCAGACCATGGTACCCACCTCATATCGGATACCATGTCTCAAGTGATGTCGACTCTTAAGATAGAGAGATCTCTGAGTAGTATTTGTCATTCTATGTCTAATGGGATGGTAGAACGTCTGAATAGAACGCTTAAAAACTTGTTAGGTAAAATAACTGAAGATCATCCTCAGGATTGAGACAGGGTTTTACCCGCGGCTCTCTTTGCATACAGAGAGGTCGCCAACGAACATACAGGATTTTCTCCCTTTGAACTTGTTTTTGGTGCGAAACCGCGAGGTCCTATGCCATTACTTCATGACCTTATAACTGCTGATAATATTGTCGATGACACAAAATCCTCTTACGAATATGTCATTGCACTTAGACACAAGATTATTGAAGCATGCAAATTGGCAACTGCTTCTACTGAATTTGCGAAACAGAAGGCAAGGCAATTTGCCAATAAGAAGAGATGCTTGCGACAACTTTGTCCAGGTGACAAAGCATTTTTCTTGCTATCTTGTAGGGAAAACAGACTTCTTATTTCTTGGAAAGGTCCGTACGATGTAATATCAAAAGTTTCCGACGTTGACTATATCGTCGATATTGACGGGAAGCATAAAAACTTCCACATCAACACGCTCATGGAATTCCATGAACGTCCGGATTATTTACAACCTGTTTTCCAGGCAACGGACGATGCTCCAGTCCCACATGGACATTACTCATCACTGTCAGTGATACAGGATGAGGAAACGAGTTTCTCGGATGTGAATCTCCCTTTTCCGATGATTCCACTTCATTCTAATGAGTCATGGAAAGATGTTACGGTTTCTCCCGAGTTATCTCTAGGAGAACAGAAACAAGTTTCTACTATGTTACAACAATTTCAGGATGTCCTTACTGACATCCCTGGTCAAACTGATGTCATTGAACATGACATTATACTTACTGACCATAATCC
>JAMPIV010018998.1:82500-135329 GCA_024509875.1 Oreohelix idahoensis
TCCGCTCTGAGATCGTCATTGTCTCAGATCGTGTGCCGCTTTCTTCGTTTGATTTAGGCAACGCCTTTAAGGCAGGTATGAAAGAAAGGTGTAGCGAAATGCTTGCTTATGATCGCTCTAGAGGTTTCTGTAGGCGTGGCTTTACCTCCCCTTTAGACAAAGCAATGTCCAGAATGCACAGAAGATAAACTGTCTACATATTAATTAGCAAACGTGGTGGCGAGTCCACTCTGCTCTGATTCATATTAATGAGCCCAGGTGGAATTCCGCGTTTCTGTTGTGCATTGCTAATGAGCCCAGGTGGTGAGAATTCCCGTTGACGGTAAAATTACAACAATATTCGGGGGTACTGATGCTACGAGGGTTCTACCATATCATCTAATACTTCAGGGTCAGCTGAGTTTCATCGTCACATGTGTTTATATATATATATATATATATATATATATATATATATATATATATATATATATATATATATATATATATATATATATATATATATATATATATATATATATATATATATATATATATATATATATATATATATATATATATATATATCTATCTACCGGTAGAACGGGATGGACTTGTTGCTGACCCCGGCTTTAGACTATTCTTTTCTTGTTCTTTGTCTTATTATCAGTGTTGCTCATTGTGCTTCATCCCCCCCCCCCCACACCCCTTTTCCACCCCCGCTTAACATGCGGAATAAAAGTGGTTTACTTCTTCCGTATTTTCAACAATGCTTCAAAATGTAATAGTAAAACTCACGTACCTCCAGTGATTTAATTTATTTGCTTCATGTCCACGATTCACTTCCATATGCTAGTATCAAGACTAGGTATTATTTAATTTAAATCAGTGGTTCCCAAAGTGGTCGGAACCGCCTCCACGGGGGGGGGGGGGGGGCGTTGCGATGATCTAAGCGGGCAATAATGGAAAATTGCTTGTAGGGTAGCATTAAGTAGTAAGGGGTTGGATGAGGATTTGACAGGCTAAATTCAACAATATTACTGAATATAACTTTTATATGTAAGAGCGTTTTGAATATACAGGGGCATGACGGGGCCATGACGTGAGCGCCCACCGCTTCCCCTAACTTCGCTCGTCCCAGTTTCTCATATACCCTATAGCAGCGGTTCCCAGCATCAGTGAGGCGAGGACAAGATAGGAAATATAGATAGTGGAGTAGTTGTATCACTAATATATAAATTACAAAATAATATGGTATGAAATCAGTTTTACAAGTAAACGGTACACATGAGACAAGGGACGTTTCGGGTTTTACCCTTCGTCAGCCACAGTTACGAACAGGTGACAAGGACAAGAACTACATATAGGTACTACAAAGGTCTATCATGATGAGGAAAACGTCAAATGAGCGATACAAGCAGATGAAACCACGGTGATGAGCGAAACGATAACAGTAATAATGCAAGAAAATCGTGAAACCAGAAAGACATGTCGGAACAAGAAAGTAAATAATCAACGAAACGAAGACAGAAATGAACAACAATATTAAAATGCGTAAAAAATGACTTAGCTGGATCGAAGAAAGGAACATTCAAAATGGCTGAAAAAATAAGGCGTCACGCGGAAGTGACGTAGGAGCTAGTGACGGCTAAGAACAGATAATTGAGGAAACGAAACGAACCAAAACAAAAACAAGGATAGATAGGAAAATAACGACAGAAGCCACTAGAATTATGCAAAATGATGCTGGACATTCATCCCAGCAGGAGCAAAAACGCCCATTTGAAAAATGAGACGATTCTCCAACGAAAAGCGAGTTCGGTCGTCGCCGATACATGAACGGAGGGCAGTGACATGAATGTCAGAGTTTCTTAAATGGTCAGGGCTGTTGAAGTGAAGGACCACCGGTAAATGTTTGCCATGATGGATGTCATTCAAGTGCTCCCGAAACCTGTCTGCCAAACGTCTGCCAGTTTCACCAATATAGGTCATGCCACACCTCTTGCAGATGATAGCATAAATCAGGTTTCTGGATTCGCACGTGAAAGACTCCCCAATGGCAAATTTACCGTTCGGAAAGGCGACTGACTGCGTTTGGAGTACAAAAGGACAGGTCTTACAGATGCGGCGTTGGCACGGTTTAGTACCAAAGTGAGAAGGACTAGTTTGTCTCAAGCGACTATGCACAAGAATATCCCTAAAATTCTTATCCTTACGATAAAGTTGTATCACTAGGATCATTAAGCAAGGCATAGTTTCATCTATATTTGCCATCCCGAGATCAGGCAACCATCGCTAATCATACATTCTAACCGCAATCGTCTGCTAAAAAGTGAATGGGAATGTCAGCAACGAAGAAAGAAAAGCTAACAATAAAAAGGATGTAGTAAGCTCACTAAGATTTAATCAGCAACTTTTGGAAGGTGATAACCAGTGCTAAAAAGTGTTTACCAGTTTAATGTCGGTGAGTGTCCACTGGCAAGGTGTGTCAGGATGGATGTAATTTTCGCTGGAAGCTGACAAAATTGGATATCTACAAGCGTTTCAAAAAGGACCAATTTTGTTTTTTTGCAGATTTGGTTGTCTTAGTATTTATAGTTGGCGGGGTATTTTTTTTTTTTTTTTTTTTGGTTTTAAGGACTGGACTATCTTCAATGTGCACTGACAACGCCATCAGTGCTCCGATATCCTCCCTTAGATCACACAAGGAGGATCTCAGCACATTGCATGAACTCCGTAGCACCGGCAAGAATCCCAAGATGTGCATATAGGAATCACACATTCTATAAATATTTTTGTGGTGGGTAGGTTTCTAATTTTTTTAAATTTTGCCAGGACAGCGGCCTGATAGGCCTACTCTTTACGATTTCCAACTGCCGTTAGATTTTTAACGTGTGCAACTTGCACACGGGACCTCCTATTTTTTCGCTCTTATCCGAGAAGGCTAGGCATCCGATCTCACTACCCAGGAGACCAGGTGGAGAGTATGACATTATTAGGACCACTGGTTCTGAAAAAAAAAACCAATTCCATAAATTATTTTCCTTCAACTGGGAATCGAACCGTGATATCCGTGGTACGATAATAAGCAGGAGGAAAGTTTCAAAAGAGCCAGAAATATAACCAATGGTGCTATGTTTAGCTTGTTTTTAATGTAACGCAGGGAAATTGAGGCGGAGGGGGCCGCTTTAGGAATATGCTCTGGGAGCGTTGCTTCCCCTGATTTGCAGTAATGGTCCAACAATGGCCACAACTCAAGAGTATCTAAATGGGTCGTCAAAGGTGTCTACATCCGCGCAAGATTACTCTTGGCAGAGATGTAGATAGAAGAGTAATGACGCGTCTACCTTACGGGAGCATTCACAAGATAATTCAGAAGTCAAGAACAATGCTGCTTAGCGCTAAACATTTGTTAACTTATCCGTCGCCTTTTGTGAAGGATTTGATGTATATGTATATGTATATATATATATACATATATATATATACATATATATATACATATACATATATATATATATATATATATATATATATATATATATATATATATATATATATATATATATATATATATATATATCAAATATTCTGGCTCATACGTTCGCTTTCATACATGTAATAACTGAATTAACGATGTTTGTTTAGTTTTAAAATAACATGTAACAAATTTAATAATCAATTAATATTAACAGTTTAAAATAAATAAAATGCTGGTGACTTTTATATTGGAATCAAATTTTCTCTTCGCAGAGATTTAGGGTGAGGATATAGTCAGAAAATTATTATGTCCTTCTTTGCTGGTGCCTTTTTATAAACACTTAACTAATATAAGGGAGTCCTGCAGCTGTGGTTTTCGTCACTTCTTGGTGATGAGTGCATTCTCTCACACGAGTGGCGTAGTAACTTCAGTACTTCGAACCGTCTGATAGCTTGTAACCACGAACGTTTGGAAAAATAGGAAAACAAATGCCTCTGCTAAGTACACTTGTGGACTGCCAATTAACAGGCGCAATCTTTCTGTCCACCCACCAATGTTAATCTCGCAAAAGAATTAAATTCCCGAGTATACAGTGTAGCTCAGCAAAGATGAATAAAATTCACCATATTCCTCTGGGTATTAACTGGGAAAATGTGTCTGGACAGCGCGAATAATGAGTTGCCTGAGTTACAATTAACAAAGTGCATATATCTCACAAAATATTATACACTTTAGGCACATGTAATCATCAGTCATCACTGCTCCATTCGGAGACTGGGGTCACCTCTGCTGTCGGTTTTCCGCACGACTAGCTAGAAGAAATCACCAGCCTTGCTGTAGTGGTTTATGAATATACTACTTTCATATGTTGAGGTTGCCAGGCTCATATATAACCACTTAGCAAGAAAACATGTCAAATTTATATTTGTAAAATAATTGTTACACTTACCCCAAAGTTTTGGGAATACACAATATCCTCGCGCAGGTTAGAATGGACACGAGCAATTTAGGATAAAATGCTCTCGAACCACTTGGTCTGGAAATTTTGAATCCCTTTTATGTCGGGTTAATCTGCGAAACACTTAGTCTGGAAAAGTTTCTCTTATAACGGGTGATCCAATTCCTTAGGGTTCCAGTCTTGGTATTTAAAGTCCTGGTCCCTTAAGTTTTTCAGTCTCTGTATTTATAAAGGCGGGCTTACGTTTTAAGGTTTTAAGTTTCCCAAATACTTCGATCTGTCCCTTATAATATAGGAATTCTAAGTCCGATGTCTCATTGGCTTCTAGGAGTCGTCCATATGACATGCGCTGCAGTCTCTCTGTTCTGTGTCTCTGATTTCACTACATTATATGTGCAGTTCTCAGTTCACATCACAGATGGTGCTTCCGTCGGATGTTCCAATAGGATCCATAGTTTACTCCGGTTCTTACTTTAATCCAATCGTAAGCTCTTCAGCACTGGGTTGGGGTGTCTAATTTCAAAATATCCCCCACGTGTTTTAAAATATTAAATTTAATATTCCAACGCGTGACCTCTTTCAAATCATGCGGTAATATGCCGGCTCACAACAACATGTGACCATGTTTGCCTGGCGTAATGTCTTCCGCCAAGATGTTGTCATAAAATTAACAAGTGATACAACGTAAAAATATCTCCAAAGGATAAAATGTAAGGATAAAAACATAATGCGTAAGCTGCTGATAGTACATGATCGCCCTGACCGCGGGTCATCACCCTCCATAAAAATTGAACGGCGGATCAAAAGGAAAAAAATATGACTGAAAAAAAATTGCGTGAGACTAGCAAGGCTAAGGAGACGCAATTGGGGGGGGGGGGAATGGAGGAAAAAATTCACGTCCCCAAATTGACACGAGGTACGGAACGGACGCTTTTGCGATACCAAGCCTTTGATTTGAATTCAGCGGCTAAACGCAGATGCTTGAAATATTACAAAATTTAAAAAGTAACTTTTCTTAATACTAATGTTAGGAATATAAAAATTAGCTGGCCGGATGGCCCATTCTGAGCAGTGAAATAATATGTTTTTAATTTTACAGACGGATAGATAATAATGAAAATAATGACAAAAGACAGTGTTGTTCACAACAGCGAAAGACTGCATTGAATCAAAAGTGTCGCTATTTGCACAAAAATCGCGACCTTGAGACGCAGGTGTTCAAATCTACTTAGCATGGAAGAGAAGGGATATTGGTGGAAGCTGTGTCTAAAAATAACTTTTAACGACAAAATTTTGGAGGGGAGAGAAAGGTTGGTTCAAAAATCAAGTACGTTTTGTGAAAACGCAAGTAGAGACGGACAGACTAACAGATAAAAATCCATACTTGACTGAAGCATGACTGAAATGACTTTAGTGTAGGAAATTTGAATTAAAAAAACCAAGGCATTGATTGGCCACAGACAATCATATTATCCGCGCTCAGACGAGCTTTTTTGCCATTCCTCAATAGTTGTCCAGTGATAGACACAGTAAATTTCAAGTGTGGTGATTTCCAAATGAAATAAATTGAAATAAGTTCAGGGACGCCATACTATAGCCAGCAGCTCAGCTGAGTTTTGCTAGCATTTCTGTGTTCTTTATTCATAATCTGGTAAGATTGAAATTATTTCTTTGTATATTTTGAATATTGTTTAATGTTCGAGTGATTTGATACTGCCATATCGAAATCTAGCCTTACAAACAAGTAAGGATTCGCTCTGGACCCCCCGCCCTAGTTCAGGGTCTAGGGACAAACAATATATAAACTACAGCAAGGTTTAGGAAGGGGTGATCAAGTGTTGAGAACAGTGAATCATATCACCTATCCTATTCTATGGCAGTGAGATAATGCACCTATTTCAGAATCTGTAGACTGGGGAAACTTACCCTATGCGAAACCAACTAGGTAAGATGTGCTGTCTGGTCAGAGAGAACTGACCCTGTTTATGTGGTGTTATTGTAATTTGTTATGTGTAGAAGTGGCTTATTAGGTAAGGTTCTGAGCAAAAACCAATACTTTATTTCAGAGCTGTGAGTTCGATCTTGACACTAAGGTGGTGTCAAATGCTGATTAATAATTGAAGTGAGGACCCGTGCAGGGTACATTTCGACAGAACATCTGTGTATTGCTCAAGCACGGAGAGGTGGGGCCATCATATTCCAGCACCAGAACAAATCTGGCAAAGTTAAGTAGGCTAGCTGGCCTGCTGAACTTACACCAACTTCATAAAACTAGCACCCAAGAGAATTTACTACTGAAGCATCCCATTTCCTTCCATCATTAATGGACAATGCTGTGTAGGCATAAACAGGGAGGGATGAAGCCACCCCAACAGCACATCCATTCATAGTTTTCCCAGGAAAATTAACATTACGAACAGTAATACTATAATTAATCTTGAAGATTGCATATGTAAACATCTTTCATTTAACATGCCATTTATTCATGCCATTCATTCATAAATTTCAAAATCTTTGCATAAGTTCTGGCCAAAATAAAACCTTGGTTCAGAACAAATAAATTTAAAAAAAGATTTTCTATTCTAAATTTAACCAGCTGAATTTAGTTCATTGTGTTATAAATTTTATTGATAGTATTAGACTTAATTAATATCTGTGGGTGTGTGTATATGTCCATACAACACATTGCATTCAGTACCCTAGATTTTAACGTAGCCACATTCATTAGTAAAAAAAGATATGTGTGAGGTCATAAAGTGGTAGCACGAAAGGGCCTTCTGTATATTCACAGTTACAATTATCTCAGGAGCCTTCACAGCTGACCTCACGCATCACACTAGGTGATAACACCACCATACAATACCATCAAAATCCACTACATATATTGGGGTCTTGTCCAGGGATAATTAGCATAAACAGTAATATAAGGATCTCCTGGTGGGAGAAATAAAATTAGGGGAACAAAATTGTAAAATTCCCTTAAAATTAAAAGTGTCCCTTTAAATTAAAAGGGCAATTAGAAGTTGGTGAATCTTCACAGCCAGTAATAATTAATTAGTTAACTGGTTAGTTAGAATTAGTTAGACTATAGTCATAAGAAGTACTTAGTGTATTTACTGGTTAGAGATTTATCTTGTATATTATTATATTGTCTAAAAAGTATGGCGGAGCTAGCAAAATTCCGATCAGCTGCTGTGCTGACCGCAAAGGAGATGGGAATGGATGGTCAGATTTTAATTCAATACGTAACGGCTGAATGTGATAAATATATTGAAAGGGAAGATAGAAAGGTAGCTGAAGAGAAGAGGTTACAAATTGAGGCTGATAGAGAAATTAAGAGGCTGCAGATTGAGGCAGAAGACAAACGACAGCAAAGGGAGGCAGAAGATAAAAAGGCCGAAAGGGAGGCAGAAGAAAAAAGATTGACTGCCGAAAGGGAGGCAGAAGATAGAAGGTTGCAAAGGGAGCACGAATTACGACTAAGGGAGCTGGAATTACAAGGCCAGGCTCCTGAAAATGGTGCCAGCCCTTTTGCCTCAGATGCTACGCCCAGTCTGGGAGCCTCAAACTCAGCTATGGGGTTTCATTTAGACCATTTTGTTGAAAAAGACGATGACATAGAGGGGTACCTAGGACGTTTTGAGTTATTAGCTACTACATATGGGTTAGAGAGAGAGAGGTGGAGTTTAAAGCTATCACAGGGACTGAGAGGTACTTCTTATGAAGTCTTTGCTAAAATGAACAGGGAAGACCAAGACAATTATGACATGTTAAAGCAGGCTTTGTTATTAAGGTACGAGAAGAATGGTGAATTTTATCGTAAGAAATTTAGAAATGCCAAACTGTTGTCTGGGGAGACATACCACCAATTCTCTGCTAGACTGGAAACCTATTTGGAGAAATGGACTGCTCTGGGGAAGACCCAAGATCTTAAAGAAATGATCATGATTGAGCAATTGAGAGAGTCCATGGCTCCAGACATGAGAAAATTTCTCATGGAACAAGGTGCAGAGAAGTTGGGAGAGGTTTTAAATGTCGCTGAGAGGTATCAGGCAGCCCAGGCAGAGGTAAGTGGTGCTAAAAAGAAGCACATAGACAATTTTAAAGCTCCACAGCAATTTAATAAATTTGATAATAGAGAGCAGGGAAATAAAGGTAGGACAAACTTTGAGCGGCCAAGAAATGACTATCGCGACAGAAACTCACAGTTCAATGACCAAAAGTTCAATGAAAGAAAACCGTTGAACCAAGGAAAAAGATGGTGTAAATGGTGCAAGAAGGATAACCATAACACCGAATTTTGTAGAAGGAAACCTTCAAACATTGCTGCAATGAAGTCGGGGACGCAAAGATTAAAGGTTAATCCTAATGGACAACAGGAACCTTATCACCCCCCAGTTTGTGAGGATGTTATTTGTAATGGGGTCACCATAAGGTGCCTTTATGATACAGGTTTGGATTATGATTCAGTTGTGAAGTCTAGCCTAGTGGACCCAAGTCAGTATACCACAGAAACAGTGGAAATACAAGGGGCGACTAAGGACATACCACTCATGACACTTCCCATCGCAAGGATAACGGTGAAAACTCGCTATGTGGAAGGAGAAATCAGAGCAGCAGTGATAGATGAACCAATCTACCCTCTGATATTGGGGTGTAGATACGTCTTCTTGGGGAATCCCGAGAAACCTGTGATCATGGCGACAGTGCAGACCAGGTCACAGAAGAAGGAGGAAGAAGGTGAACCTATAAATGCTCATCCAGAGGAGATGAGAAAGGCGCAGGCTGAGGATAGGACACTCAAGCCATGTTTTAAAAAATTGCCCAAATGCCACACACCTCCGAGCAAGGGGGAATATTTCATGAAGAACAAACTATTATACAGGAAGGCCGGAACTGGAACAAATGGTCACAACCAGCTGGTTCTTCCCACCTCATATAGAGATAAAGTGATGGAACTCGGGCATGCGATTCCCTTCAGTGGTCACATGGGGATCAGCGCCACAGGACAGCGTATAGCTTGTCATTACTTCTGGCCAGGGATAACGGAGGATATAAAAAGATATGTCAAATCCTGCCCTGAATGTCAAAGGGTAGCTCCAAAGCACTGGACTGCTCCTGCAACTCTAGGGGAAATGCCCATAGTGGGAACACCTTTTGAGAGGGTTGCAGTGGATATTGTGGGACCTCTCACTCGGACCAAGAGGAGGAACAGTTACATCCTTACTCTGGTGGACACTTGTTCTATGTGGGGAGAGGCGGTAGCCCTGCCATCAATTGATTCAAAACATGTAGCAGAGGCACTACTTACAATATTTACCCGATTAGGATTCCCGCATCAAATCTTGACGGATAATGGTTCTCAGTTCAAGGGGAAACTAACGGAAGAAGTTTTTAAACTATTTCAAGCCAGACACTTTCATTGTAGTCCGTACCATCCACAAGGGAACGGCCAGGTAGAGAGGTTCAACGGGACTCTCATTTCTATCCTGAGAAAGCTGGCACACGAAAAACCGGATCTGTGGGATCAATTCCTGCCCGCCGCATTGTTTGCGTATCGGGAGGTACCACATAGTTCAACCGGGATGGCTCCCGCAACTCTGCTATTTGGGAGGCCAATAAAAGGTCCTTTAGAAGCTTTATTAAGGACCTGGACAGATGAGAAGGCGGAAGAGACTGTTACCTCATCGTATCAATATGTGAACGAACTGACCACTCGTTTGAAAGCTGGATGGAAACTGGCAAATGATAATTTGAAACAAGCCAGGAAGAAACATGCAGCATATTTTAATAGGAAGGCAAAGGACAGGGAACTGGCAGTCGGAGAGAAGGTGCTGCTTCTACTACCCGGAAGCCAGAATAAATTACAAATTGGTTGGCAAGGTCCATATACGGTTCTAGAGAAGGTGTCTAGAACAAACTATAAAATTGACAAAAAGGGGAAGGAGAAAGTTTATCATGTAAACTTGTTAAAGAAGTATCTGGACAGACCACTCCAGGAAAGCACCCCCTTATTGACCTTGGCTATTGCAACCCAGATGCAAAAGGAACCACTCACCTCACATGAATACCCATTACATCCTTGTGAAACAGCAGCACAGGTAAAAGTCAGTAAGCACCTGACTAAAAACCAGAGGGAGAGAGTTCAACAGGTTCTGGAGGAACATACAGATGTATTAACAGATAAACCAGGCCATACAAATTTGCTACAGTATGACATGAAACTGGTAGACTCAAACCCAATCTGTATGAGAGCCTATTCTATTCCGTTCGCGAAGGAGAAGGCATTGAAGGAAGAAATAGATTATTTGTTGAAGGAGGGGATTATTTCGCACAGTGAATCATCTTTTAGTTCTAGTGTCGTTTTGTTGAGAAAACCGTCTGGGGAACACAGACTGTGCATAGATTACAGGAAACTGAATGCTGTCACAGAAGGACAAGTGGATCCATTACCAGACACAAAACAGTTATTTGCCAGACTGAACAAGGCAAAATACTTTTCAAAGGTGGATCTTAGTAAAGGCTATTACCAGATCCCAGTGAAGCCTGAAGTGAGACCTTATTTGGCTTTTAGCACTTCGGATGGACATTATGAATTCAATATGCTACCATTCGGACTGAAAAATGCTCCGAGTGTATTTTCAAGGATGATGCGCAAATTGTTGGATCCCCTGAATAACCCATGTATCACGAATTTCATGGATGATATTCTCGTCGCCACAGAGACATTTGAAGAACACATTGAAGCTCTAGAAATGTTATTTAATAGACTTCGGGAGGCGAACTTAACTGCTAGGCCAACAAAATGTTGTATTGGATGCAAAGAGTTGGAATTCGTGGGACACACTGTATATCAGGGTAATATGACCCCTGATCCTAAGAACTTGGAAAAACTGCAGAGAGCACCTAGACCACAAACAAAAAAGGACGTGCGATCATTCGTGTCGTTATGCGGATTTTATCAGAAATACATCAAAAATTTTAACGCTATTTGTGCTCCTCTGACTGATCTGACTCGCAAGGGACTTCCAGATAAAATTATTTGGACTGCACAATGTGAACTAGCGTTCCAAGAGTTAAAGGAAAAACTCACTAGCAAGCCTATTCTCAAACTGCCTGATTTGACACAGGACTTTGTCTTAAGAACCGATGCAAGTAATGTAGGACTCGGAGGGGCTTTGTTGCAAAGATCATCTTCACCTGATGGGGAACTGAAACCAGTCGCTTATGCAAGCCGCAAATTGAATAAGGCGGAACAAGGATACTCCACAAGCGAAAAAGAATGTTTAGCGTTAATCTGGGCAATAAAGAAGTTTCAAATCTATCTGTATGGTAGGACTTTTGTGGTGGAGACGGATCATCAGCCTCTCGTATTCTTATCTCAGGCTAAGCATGAAAACGCAAGATTGCTGAGGTGGTCTTTATTGCTTCAACCTTATCAGTTTAGTATCCAATATATCCCAGGCAAATTGAATGTCGGTGCAGATTTCCTCAGTCGGCACCCCTGTGATCAAAATTAGAGTAATGGCAGACGTGAGGAGAGATTTTATCTATGTGTATCACTGGTTTTAGAACTTGCCGTAGGCATGTTTTCAAGTGGGGAGATGTGTCATAAAATTAACAAGTGATACAACGTAAAAATATCTCCAAAGGATAAAATGTAAGGATAAAAACATAATGCGTAAGCTGCTGATAGTACATGATCGCCCTGACCGCGGGTCATCACCCTCCATAAAAATTGAACGGCGGATCAAAAGGAAAAAAATATGACTGAAAAAAAAATTGCGTGAGACTAGCAAGGCTAAGGAGACGCAATTGGGGGGGGGGGGGGGGGGGGGGAATGGAGGAAAAAATTCACGTCCCCAAATTGACACGAGGTACGGAATTGGACGCTTTTGCGATACCAAGCCTTTGATTTGAATTCAGCGGCTAAACGCAGATGCTTGAAATATTACAAAATTTAAAAAGTAACTTTTTCTTAATATTAATGTTAGGAATATAAAAATTAGCTGGCCGGATGGCCCATTCTGAGCAGTGAAATAATATGTTTTTAATTTTACAGACGGATAGATAATAATGAAAATAATGACAAAAGACAGTGTTGTTCACAACAGCGAAAGACTGCATTGAATCAAAAGTGTCGCTATTTGCACAAAAATCGCGACCTTGAGACGCAGGTGTTCAAATCTACTTAGCATGGAAGAGAAGGGATATTGGTGGAAGCTGTGTCTAAAAATAACTTTTAACGACAAAATTTTGGAGGGGAGAGAAAGGTTGGTTCAAAAATCAAGTACGTTTTGTGAAAACGCAAGTAGAGACGGACAGACTAACAGATAAAAATCCATACTTGACTGAAGCATGACTGAAATGACTTTAGTGTAGGAAATTTGAATTAAAAAAAAACCAAGGCATTGATTGGCCACAGACAATCATATTATCCGCGCTCAGACGAGCTTTTTTGCCATTCCTCAATAGTTGTCCAGTGATAGACACAGTAAATTTCAAGTGTGGTGATTTCCAAATGAAATAAATTGAAATAAGTTCAGGGACGCCATACTATAGCCAGCAGCTCAGCTGAGTTTTGCTAGCATTTCTGTGTTCTTTATTCATAATCTGGTAAGATTGAAATTATTTCTTTGTATATTTTGAATATTGTTTAATGTTCGAGTGATTTGATACTGCCATATCGAAATCTAGCCTTACAAACAAGTAAGGATTCGCTCTGGACCCCCCGCCCTAGTTCAGGGTCTAGGGACAAACAATATATAAACTACAGCAAGGTTTAGGAAGGGGTGATCAAGTGTTGAGAACAGTGAATCATATCACCTATCCTATTCTATGGCAGTGAGATAATGCACCTATTTCAGAATCTGTAGACTGGGGAAACTTACCCTATGCGAAACCAACTAGGTAAGATGTGCTGTCTGGTCAGAGAGAACTGACCCTGTTTATGTGGTGTTATTGTAATTTGTTATGTGTAGAAGTGGCTTATTAGGTAAGGTTCTGAGCAAAAACCAATACTTTATTTCAGAGCTGTGAGTTCGATCTTGACACTAAGGTGGTGTCAAATGCTGATTAATAATTGAAGTGAGGACCCGTGCAGGGTACATTTCGACAGAACATCTGTGTATTGCTCAAGCACGGAGAGGTGGGGCATCATATTCCAGCACCAGAACAAATCTGGCAAAGTTAAGTAGGCTAGCTGGCCTGCTGAACTTACACCAACTTCATAAAACTAGCACCCAAGAGAATTTACTACTGAAGCATCCCATTTCCTTCCATCATTAATGGACAATGCTGTGTAGGCATAAACAGGGAGGGATGAAGCCACCCCAACAGCACATCCATTCATAGTTTTCCCAGGAAAATTAACATTACGAACAGTAATACTATAATTAATCTTGAAGATTGCATATGTAAACATCTTTCATTTAACATGCCATTTATTCATGCCATTCATTCATAAATTTCAAAATCTTTGCATAAGTTCTGGCCAAAATAAAACCTTGGTTCAGAACAAATAAATTTAAAAAAAGATTTTCTATTCTAAATTTAACCAGCTGAATTTAGTTCATTGTGTTATAAATTTTATTGATAGTATTAGACTTAATTAATATCTGTGGGTGTGTGTATATGTCCATACAACACATTGCATTCAGTACCCTAGATTTTAACGTAGCCACATTCATTAGTAAAAAAAGATATGTGTGAGGTCATAAAGTGGTAGCACGAAAGGGCCTTCTGTATATTCACAGTTACAATTATCTCAGGAGCCTTCACAGCTGACCTCACGCATCACACTAGGTGATAACACCACCATACAATACCAACAAAATCCACTACAGATGTCTACCCAGACAGATTATCTGTAACAATCACCAGGGTTTCTCCCATAAAAAGAGATAAACGCATCTACCCTCTGTATAATCTGCCAGACAAACAGACACCGACGTCGGCAACCCAGACAGACAATCTTGGGTTCTTTTCATGTCGATCAGCGAGACCGTGTTTGTCATAGCTTTTCACCTGTGGTCAAATGTTGGACCGACGCGTTTCAAAAGATGGTCCGACTGATAGAATAGATAGGCTTATGACCGGTATAATTACCTGGTATTATTGCATTTACTTTGCGGACCGTAAACAATTCTGCGTGTAAAGCAGATACGTCCGTAGGGGAGTAGAGTGTTAGAGACTTCACCCTACTAGATCCAGCGCAGAGAGTAAAAAGAATGAAAAGGCAGAATTTATGCCAAATAAAAGCGATTGGTGAGAAAAATGAAGAAAAATAAATGATACTGCCGTAGGGCTGAAGGTGTGAGAGATCACACAAAAGAGCAGGTTCAGACGTTCTGTGACAGACCCGAAAAAGTTTGGGAAACACTGATTTTAATTATACCCGCCAGTCATTAATACTCAGGTGCCGAACGTCCCCCATGACTTGAATTTTTTTTGACCTGGTGTTTCCGAGCCTGACAGAGAATATACCAGGTTGATGAGAACAACAACACCACGTGCCAATTAAAGGTAAAGGTAGTCCCATATCAGATAATGCCGTATGGGATTAAAGTGTTAGAGACTTCACTATATTATCGACGAGAGGGGGAGTGACCAGTTACATTTCTCTTTGCCTTTTCCTTCCCTAACTCAAGAGCAAAGTCAGGTACTAATTTACAGCTGGGTAGACTGAAGCGTCTTCGATTACGGAAACAACAGCAGATGGGTTGATTTGCCGTTGCCCTAAAGACGCCACTAGGCGTGATGGGAAACAATGGCAAAGAAAACCTATCTGCTGTTGCCCTAAGACGCCACTAGGCGTAATGGCCACTGACTGCTTTGACGGTCGGTGGCTAAGGACGGAAGAAGAAGAAGAAGACTGAAGCGTGTCGGTACCGTGAATCGCATCTGGTACCTTTTCCGTTAGAGACCAGCTGTCTAACTGCTATGTTAGTGGAACACTCATGTGCCAACTACAGACAGATAAATAAATAAATAAATAACTATGGACATCTCATAAGAATACTGTCAGATCAGCTACAACGAGATAAATAAATGTATGGTTATGGAAATTCAATCAAAATGTTGACAAATCAGATACAAAGGTATGAATAAATTATATTAAAACCGCACTGGAATGCAGACACATCAGTTATGGTGAGATAAATAAAGAAATTAGTAATACAACCTCATAAGAATACACGCAAACCGGCTACAAAGAGATAGATATATGAATAAGTTGTTATAGAAATCATATTAAACGGTAGTGAAATCAGCTGCACACAGACAAATAAATTAATTAATATTAAAACCTTATTAGAATACTGCCAAGTAAGATAAAACCACATATCTTTAATAACAAATCCACTGCTACCCCACATCTTTAACAGCAAACCAGCTAACACCCCACATTTTGAACAATAAATTAGCTACCTGCTCATATCTTCATTAAAAAAAAAAATATCTGCCACTCGTCTCTTCTTTCACATCTTCTGCAATCATAATTCACATGTAAACTATACACCAGACCTAAGTGTCTTTTATATTTGGACATGCGCCCTAATATAACCGACTAGGTTGAACGGGACGCGCCTCGCCAAAACGAGGCAAAACTTTATAAAAAAAAAAAACCATAATTCAGCAACCACCACACATCTTCTACAATAAATCAGCAACCGCCACACATCTTCTACAATAAATCAGCAACCGCCACATATCTTCTACAATAAATCAGCAACCACCGCATATCTTCTACAATAAATCAGCAACCACCGCATATCTTCTACAATAAATCAGCAACCGCCACACATCTTCTACAATAAATCAGCAACCGCCACATATCTTCTACAATAAATCAGCAACCACCACACTTCATCTACAATAAATCAGCAACCACCACACTTCCTATACAATAAATCAGCTACAGCCCCACGTAGATACGGCTACGGGGCAAGAGATGGAAATGAGAAGGCAGATAAACTTGTCAACGAAGGAGGACGGACAATCCAAAGACATTGCTACATATGGAGAGATAAAAGCAATAATCAGAAACAATTATAGAGAAAAATGGCATAAGGAATACCCAGACTTCGATACAGCAGAACCAAACTATATATTAACAAGACGAGACCAAGTGATAATTTCCAAACTAAAAACCGGCAATTGCAGACTAAATACCATCTGTAAATAAATTGAAAATCGAGAAGGCAGAAATGTGCCCATGTGGAGAGGACAAACAAAGAGTAGAACATGTGTCCAAGACTGTCGGCTCCATGAGAGGAACAGGGTGACCGCGATTACTTCAATCCAATAATCTAGTTGTTGAGGGAGAAGCTGTATGATGACGAGAGAAGCCTGAGACTGACTGCCAGCTTTACAAGAGAGATAGATCTGGTTATTTAAGAGCGGACGAAGAAGATGATGAAGAAGAAATCCTAACGAAACGTGACATGATGACAGCCAAATAAATACGCTAGCAGAACAACCAAGTTTCCTCCCTCTTGAAGAAAACACACATATTTTATGTTAACCTTATTTCTAATTAAATATTGCAAAATATTTGCTTGATTATCTTTGAAGCTTAGTCGTATTACCCTATGATTTATATTTATCACCATCCTCCGTTCTCTCTTCTCCGGACAAAAACTTAAGCTTCCAGAGAGGATAAATTTGTGTGTCACGTTAAATGTTTGACATATTTATGGTCACACCTTCTTTCAGTTGACAGGGACAATGGTTTCTCATCTCGCGCTTGAGGTATGATCTTTCCATTTTCTGAACATGTAGCGCATTAGATTATTCTGTCGTGGGCAATGCTTTCCTGTGTCGCGGACATAGGAACATTGGCATTCGGCTCTCTGGACATGTGCCTCTGCGGCAGCTGTGTGATGAAAACTGAAGGAGCCCTTTCTGAATCTGCTTGTCCTAATAAGGTTTTCTGTCTTGGTTCAATCTTTCTCATATTCATACTTTCTCGCGTTGGTTTATGAAGATAGTGACCTAACTGGAGCTGGCCCACGTCCTGTACTGTTAGTCGTATTGAAGGTAAGCTTGCACTTTTGAATCTAGGCGTCTCTTTCTCATCCAACACCTCATCCCAAAGGTTTCTCTTCTTTCTCTTCTCCATTGTGAATGCATCGATGGTAGTTAACATCGAAGGTGTCTTGTTTCGCGTTCTCAAAGGTCGCATGTAGCCAGGAAGTTGTGACGTGTATGGTTCCAGACCTTGTTTGTAGGTGAACATTGCCTGGAATGGAAAAATGCCATGTGATAATAATAGCTGTAAAAGTAACTGTCTTGTAGAGCTATATGTAAAATAACACCTTCTTTCATGATAACTTCTTTTATTTAAACTGTTCTCTCTAATCTTAATTTATATGTATCTTTCTTCTCATTTAATCTGTCTTCTGTATACGTGTAGACAGACAGATTAACAGATAAATAGATTGGCAGATGGACAGACAGACCGATGATTTGATAGTAACTATATTACAACCCCCCCCCCCCCCCCCCCCCCAAAAAAAAAAAAAAAAAAAAACGCAAATGCAACTTCAAGAAACAAACTATTACTTTCCAAAAACTCTTAGCAAAAACATCGGCAACAGCATTGATAAAGATTATTCTCAACACACACACACACACACATACACACGCAATCGCATGCACGGACACGAACACACATGTGTATACATACAAATACACATTTAAAGGTACACACATATCTTTGTGATTTATTATGTTAATGTCCTTATTATCCCTCCCACATTATACCTGACATCATTTATGGCTTCAAAAGAGGTCGCCACAAGTAACTCAGTTTATATTGCAGTTTTCGTTCATTTAATAATCCTTTCAAATGTTTGGCGCCGTTTAACGATCGTGACACCACTAAATGCTCTTTTGACTGGTGACAAATACTGACGAAAAATGACATTGGGGGGGGGGGGGGGGGTTCCACATATGACGTCACGCCGTTTTGTGCCATTTTTTAAAATCCCTTCCCCCTTTTTTGGGTCACATTTCATCACAAACCTCCTTCCCTCCCGATTTTTGTTTTCTTATGCGACGTCACAAATCCCGTAATCACCTTTTCTTTGTCCCGTTTCTGCCTCTACTTTTTTTTTTTTTTTTTTTGAAATACTGAAAAGAAATAATGTAATCGAATGTAAATTAGTTAACTGGTGCAGAAACAATAACTATCTTTTGAGAAAAAAATAGTGTTTAATTAATCAAGTTTTACAGTAACTGTTTTGCTGTCAAATGTTTCTACATTTATTTTTTTTTTAATGTATCTGATTTCGGCTGATGTGAAGCAAACAGGTTAATAAATCTTACTTTTGTTAAAGTTTCATAAAATAATGTTAAACTTAAGAGAACACTCACAAGGGGCTCACGGAGGGACGGTGCAAGAATTAGGCTACTGTTGCCGGAGGCGATTATTGTGAAGTTGTGCATGGGACTGGCAGTCTTATTACGGTACATAGAACACGTTGCTATAGAAACCACCACTAGAAGTACGCATACAAACTTTGGTGAAGGCTTTCTACAACAGGACCGGCAGCAATAGTGGTTCCATGAACCATAGGCAGTGACATGGAGAATGATGATGATGAATGACAAATAGAAATCTCAGTGACTTATGTTCTTGGACTAGTGACCCGTGACTTACATCGTCCGAGGGTGATCTCTCAACCAGAATCAGGGGTTCGTGGCTCAAAGTCTTAGACTGCTTTATAAAAGTTTCTCGCGCTTGTTGATGGGTAAGTGCCTGTCGTCTCTCCTCTCTGGAATCAACAAGTCAACAACAAATAAAATAAATTGAAACTACAAGTATAATAATAGCTCCTTCAGTCATAACTGACTATGAGAATGCGCCCCTGAGATGGCACTCCTGATTTCAGGCCCATAGTTCACACACTGAGGCAGCCAAAAGATATCTTTCCCCTACTTCCAACAGCTATGAATGTTGCTGTAAATTCCTATGATCTCAACTCCCGTGAGAATGAAATAACGAAGAAAGATCTAATCTCATTCAACAAAAATACCATTATATGGCTAATTACGCTCACACTGTGATATGGTTAAGACACATAGGGCAACATCAAATCAAATTCTAGCGCAGCTACAGAAATTGAAAAAGATAAAGTACTGAGAATGACATTCTAGAAAATAGACTTTTATAAATGGTTCCTTGCATAGAACAGATGTGTTGACATGGTATGACCAGATCACTAATGTGGAACTGATGTTTCTTTTGTCCTCTCAGAGACCCCGGAAACCCAAGGGGCCAGAGAGCATTGGGAACAGAGAATTACATAAATGTTCTGAAGAACAGAGAATTACATAAATGTTCTGAAGAACAGAGAATTACATAAATGTTCTGAAGAACAGAGAACAATGATGACATATTTTCAGAAAAGAATCTAATGAATTGAACTCCAGAAGAAGAAAGCCAAGAAGAAGAAGAAACAGTAAGAAGAATTTTTAAAATAAATCAAATAAAGAACAAGCTAAAATCAAAAAGAAAGAATAACATAAGGGCGAAGAAAGAGGAAGAACAATGAAGGAGTGACACGAAGATGACCATAGATGTTAAGGTTTTTACCTGAATATGTTACTTCTAGTGTGCTGTTACCTGATGCTCCCTGAGCACGATACATCTAGTTTAATGTTACTTGAGTATACTACTAATATGCTGTTACTTGAGTATAATATTTCTAGTTCCTGTTACCTGAGTATGTTACTTCTAGCTGCTGTTACCTGCGTATGAAACTTCTAATTTGCTGTTACATGAGTATGATACTTCTAATTTGCTGTTACATGAGTATGATACTTCTAGTTGCTGTTACCTGAGAATGAAACATCTAATTTGCTGTAACATGTGTATGACACTTCTAATTTGCTGGTACATGAGTCTGACGTGTACTAGGAAAGAGCCTACAGTAATCTGACAGCTTATTGTAACCTTATAGCTACTCTCTGATTTGCTAGCTAAACATGCAATATACCAGCTGTCTATTTCGGCAGCTCACCCTATTGTCCCCGCCCTCTTTCCTGTAAACACGGGCTTACGCAGTGTTTACAATCTTCGTTGACCTGTCAGTCATAACAGGAAACAAATAACGCTTTGTTTTACTCCTTTCCACTCACGCGAGCTCATCTGTCAATCATATAATACTTGACAGACAGACAGCACGTGAGAAAGGTGGAACTCACCCTTTGAAGTTTGCTCAGGGGAAATCTAAAAATACCTAATATTCTTTGATCTCGGAACACGAGCATTCTACAGGTAAAACCGCTAGGAGAGCAGAAAGTCTTTGATGTCGGTCACCACTCCAGACAAGAACCTCTGGAAGATCGAAACGTGAGCCTTTATCTTGCATCTCTGCATCTGAAGTTTTGTCTCACATAGTAGTGCGAATTAACGCCATTAGAGATGAAAGACATCCAATGATATATATATTTCTGTTTTCTTTAACCCAACCATCAGTGTCAGTCAGAATTTGAGAAGACAGTCTAGCGAGTAGACATAACTATTTCTTTTGGATTATTGGTTGAAAAGTGATTCGTGGAGATTTTCATTCTGGATTTTCTGGTAAATAGTTCTAAGTGTTAGAAGTGTTTTTCAGTAATACCATTTACAATTAAACACTTAAATACTTTTAACATACAGTTAAATATTTCACTTAGATCTTTTTCTTCGCTAGTGTGACAGGGGCTAGGGGTGGTGGCGGTGAACTTATGTCGATGTGGCTACCTCACACTCAAGACCCATGCACTAAGAAAATTTATTAAGGATCGTTTGACAGGGGTTGCAATTATTGGTTGCTTGCAACCCTCTCAGCAGCAGATTTAGCAATTCAAGCAACACAACGCCTTATACAGATCAATATTTAATACTACCGAACACTCAGACAGTGTTCGTAGACTTTCTGAAAAACAATATATAAAAAACAATGTCTAAGTAAAAATCAAAAGCATGAGTAATAACACTTACCATTCAGAAAACATGCGCCCGCCACAGTCAGCCATGAACAATCAGCTACAGGTACCCATTCATACCACGCGCTCTGTGTTAAGCCATCTTGCGAGAACGGCATACAGCCACGCTAACACCCAGCTAAGCTGCGTGGTTGTACACTCTATAGTAACATTACATTATAATACTAAATATTATAGAAATAATGGCTTAGCAGAGCTATATAAAGCGGTACAAATAACCAATGGAGATTTTACACAGTATAAAAACTAAGAAAGCTAACACCAACTAGCTATAGCCGATCTTACTATTACTTACACCACATAATCAGTCTAACATTACTGAAAAAGCACAGGACTTTATCCTAGTAAGCTGTAACATAATATATTGCAGCACTCGCCACGCTAAAATAAACTATTTCGGCATCCGCACCGTAGTTAATAAATATAACAGTCTAAATCGCGCCACAATTAAATATATTATTCAGACCAACTACGTGTCGGATTTACATAAGTTCCTGGAAGGTTTCCTGAACCCCAAAGAATATGGAAATACTTAACCATTAAATTTCCTGTACACAAATGTAATAACTGAATATGCCAGTTCTAGTACCGGTCACGTGTTATATTTCCTGAACATGGACCCACGCCATTTTCGAATAGATTTGGATAATATCAAACTGACGCGAAATAAACACCACAAAATTAAATATATACTTACTTAAAATACTACGGCACAAAGATGGTAAACCTAATATCCTATATCCTTTCTAACACTGTAAAGACTTTAGAATGTTGGAGAATAATACTATATCTACTTACAAGTCCTAGGCATGTTCTTGAACTAGACTTCATCTCTCAAAGCTTGTTCTCTCTCTGCGACGGCGACCAGAATGAATAAAGAATTTTCAACTGCCGCGCTAGCCTGGACGATTCTCTTCTCTGATTGGCTGCTATCCGTATCGGCACTACTAAGGTAGCTATTTTTAGATGTAAACAAAGATGGCTGCCACATAACAACAAAATAGCGGTGGAAAAACAGGCGAGATGACTATGGCACTGTCACACTAGTAAGGCGAATTAAACAAAATAACGCGTAGCGAGTTTCATAACCAGATATTCACTTAAAATGTTAGACCACGTCCCCGACCTCTACCAAGCCGAGACGAGACGGTTAATTTTGTTTACAGTGTAGACCGACGCATCACTTAAACTCTCCAGGAGAGAGAGAAATAAAACAAGACGGTTAACCAGACCGAACTTAGAGGCTAAACGACTGATAGTGGGAGGAAATAAATACTGTTTAAATTTCATTTTATAGTTATTGTTATTATAGTGTCTATTTTTATTTTTTTAAATGCCATACGACAAATTAACAGACACCGACAATCTAATAGCACTAACGAATAGGTAATAAGTAGTACGTGGCACATTATGGTGAATAGATAATAAATAACACACTGCGATAGACTTACCAGCCTCGAGAAGGGGCGGGAGAGTTTTCATCGACCCAGTCTGACCCTATATCCGCAACCAGCGATGTCTGTGTGTGTAGGCGTAGAACGAACACCGTGTATCTTTTAAATTCGTCAGGATTTGACAGCGCGGAGGAGAGACTGTCGTTTCCTCGTCTGTACATATTTATATTTACATAGAGTGGTAGCATTTTCCCACAAATGTTTCTTGTATTTTTTCGCAGACCTGATCCTCAAGTAGACGACTAGCGTTCTTTTTTCGTTTCCTTATTCCATTTCTTGCTAGAAGTGTATACTAGCCGATTATACGGTGTGACTGTAATTTAACTACTAGACTTACTAAATCCAGAAATATTATTTTAACAGCCCACAAGTGGTGTATACCTGGAAACCTTATTATTATTGTTCCCAACACCTGACGGTTGTAATCCCAGTGGAGTACAAATCTATACACTGTGCAGGAGTGGCCCTCTGGCAAAGAGTCGGCCGAGAGAAAATCCATCATCATCATTTATAACATTTGTAGCAACCAGATTTCTCCAGATTTTTCTAGAAGTGCTCCCCTCTCTTTTTTTTCCTCTCTAACCAGCGGCACTCGAGCTTTCCAGCTCTTTTGGCCCAATGACATGTCATTGCGAGGCTGGGGGGTCAGTGGACTTTCCTTCCAACCCGGTCAGGAGCTTCGCTCCTTCCCATCCACACGGGATTTATGTGCAGGAGCCGTTCAGATTATTCAGTCAAATTCCGATCGTAAACATTCCTTCAAACGCTGACGCCCGGGTTTGAACCATGAAAACCTGGTCGCCAGTACAACGCCGTAGCGATTACACCAGCGCGACTCCCGTTCCCCTCTCTTAAAACGGTAAACACCAAGGTTTCTCACACTATTCAATATTTGTAGTAACCCTATATATATCCAGATAGTAGTTCCAGAACGAGCGGGAAACAAGACTATTTTTACCCGCCCGACCTCAACACTGCAAGAGTTGTCGCTACGGAAATATTCAGTTGTAGTTCCTGTGTCTATAATTACATTCCCCTGTGCACCCATCGGAGAAACAGTGCTAGTTTTTTTTAGAACAGTGAAGACACCCCTTTAGGACTTACATCGTCACCAGGATTCATCGTGGAAGTAAACTTATTCGGCGTTGTCACGTAGGTCTTTATATCATTAAATTGCCTACATCTTCTTCCTATTCTCTCACCCGCATCCTTTATTTTATTATCTTTCCTTACTTGTTTTTTCCTGTATTTTTCGCATCACTTGTTTTGCGAATAATATTTTCTTCAGTATTCTCAAACTTTACCTTGTGTTTTTCTCATACTGGGATACGTAATTCTATTACGTAGATGTCAGAGGACGAAACTGTGAATGTGCTTCATACTTAGAAATAGGGACGACTTATCGTCTGCAAATTTCACTTGTCAAAGGCGTCTTCTCAGGCTGAATTTCTCGGCGAAGTGCAAAATCGCTACCTGACATGGCATTCACTGTTGGTCATTCTAAACGTAGGTGCTAAAACTGCCAACACGCTTTCGCCCAGTGCAGACGGTTGTCTGAGATTTGCAACTGACACGCGCTTTTCCCGGTCAGTTTGTTAACGAAGGTGCTAAATAGCACCGGTGACAGTTACGACATGCTTCTAAGTGAAACGTAGGTGTTATGAGAAGGGGAGAGATCAGGGTTGGGGAAATAGTTCATCCTTTGTCTGTTTCAGATATTAAACCTAGTTTGAAACTTTATTTTGATTCTTTCTCAATATTCGCGAAGAGTAGAGCTGTATAAGCGAAGTTTCTTAGTTTGTTGCGACAATTTGTCGAACTTCTAGACTTCCATAAATATAAGCGTATAATTCTTAATTGTGCGATATCCTGTAGTGCTGTGTGTCGTGAAACGAAGTGTAACCCACTACTTTGTTAATCACTATGTCGAGATACAGATTTGCTTCAACCAATCAACGATCAACGTTCACCAGTCTCTGAGACAGAATAAATTAACGGCCATCTTGTTCACGCAAGATGGCCGATGAAAACTGAATAAAATTAGGCTGTATGAGACCAGGTACAAAACCGGAGGAAACCAATCAACTTGCTCCGCCAGGAACCAACCGAAAGCTTTCCTCAAGTAGTTACTTGACTATATAATCGGGCGGATTTTATGCTAACCACGCAACCCCGAACTTGACGCCAGAGATACAGACTGAAGAGGGAGAAGCTGTCACCTTGATTTATGGTAACTTACCTGAGGGCATCGACCTGCAACCTACTTCACTAAGTCGCGTCAAAACCTGGCCAGTTTAAAATCTTAGGAGGGTTTAATTGTGTCCTAAAAAACCTGAGGTCGTATGTTCGAGTCAATCCCGCTGCCTGGAACTCCGCAGGAGCATAGAGGTTGACCAGACTCTACATCTTTGGTCCCCCTCAGTCTTGGGTGGGCTAAAGGAACGATACTCTGCCGGTGGTGTGAACCAAACAAAGAAGAACAGACTTAAGAGAGATGAGTACACATTAGTACCATTTCTGTCGGCATTGTGAGCATAGAACTGTCAATGAAGAAAACGTGAATTAGCGTAGCAAGAGACAATAATAAGATCATAGTGGATAAATTATACGTAAATAACAGCATAGCTGATAAACGTTATATCCTTAATTAACAGCACAGCTGATATAATTTTTGTTCCTGTAATTGGAAAACGTGTTGTAATATTTATAAATATAAATATTTGTAAATCATATGTAAACTTACCAATTCATTTCATTCCATTTTTTGCAACATTCACCTTTCAGCACAAGAGTAGATAGTGTATATATACTAAATAAAATATAAGGAAATTGTATTTTGAACGACTTGTCAAGTTTATCATTGTTAAGTAAAAATCTGTTTCCTTGCTTTGTTTAATATCACAATTAGTTACACAGCAGAGGTGGCGCTTTATGTCGGTCTCCTCTATACTATTGTTTCGAGATCAGATCATTCACAGCCGTAACTAATTTGTGATACCAGTAGTCCTCTCAGACACTGGGACTTCACCATTTTCTGCAGAAATTCTATTTCTGTAATTGTCAGTACTATACTGATCCAAGAGCCAAATAAAACCTCTCGCCACACTGTGTTTGAGTGAAATACTGGGGTGACCCGAACTTTACCGGCATTTAGTAAGAGACATATTTGTGTGGAGCATAGACAGTTCCTATCTTTAACCACGTGGGGTTTTTTTTGTTTCAAGTAACACGGGTCTGACAGTGCATATGCCATCAGAGAGAGAGACAGTAATAGCAATCCCACTAATGGTTTCTAAAGACTAGAAATATATATTGGGCTTTTGAGCCAGTTCATATTGCTCCACAAATTTAAATGTACATGCTGCCTGGCGGCGTGAATATTACAATCAAAACCTTAACATTTCCTGACATTATTTTTGTCGAAAGAGTGAATAGTGAAACAAGGCTATCTGTTGAAAGAAGTTGTCCACTGGTCAGCTTTCTAAATTAAGGGACTCCTCGTGTTTCTGAACTCTGTGTGCCCGTTTAAACTTGCTTATCTAACCTGATTCAAGTGACATTAACAGTAAATCTAAAATTTAACTGGTGAAGTGAACGCTCCCCGAAAACAGTGGAATAAACCTGTAATTGTAGAGCTGGGATTCGCTTTATCCAAAGAATACAGATTCACTGTAGATAAGTGTCCTACGGTTGCGCCAGACGGTGAACTACATCAAGTTTTTGATAGGTAAGAACGTGTGCCAGGGATCCCTGATAAATGAACCGAGTGAAAGTGACGGAAGGATGTTCGTTATTTACTGCACTCGCTTGTTGTATTAATTGTTCCTTTAGAATAGATACTGCTGTCAAAGTCAGTCTATACCTTCTAAGGGGGACAATATTAGACCCTAACAATATGTATTTGTGACTCTTTGGGCCATCATCTGTCTCATAACGGGGCTGTGGGCTAAACCTAGAGTTAATATCATTACGGGGCTATCATCCTAGTAGCATTTTTCTTGAATTCTATGACTATTTATATATGTTTTTTTCTTTGATGAAATTTTTGGTGTTGTGAGTAGATTTTTTTTTGATGATAATAATAAAAATCTCTCTTGAACTAAATCAGTGCGTTGGTCAGCTCGTTCAAATATATATATATAATCATTGTTATAGTTTTCCCACGTCTGTGTGTTTAACTGTCGTCACGTGTATGTGCGTGCCCGTGAGTAGATAGAGATTTATGTAATATATATCTGTGGTTTAGACTGTCTGACACTTTAAAAGCTGTCGTAGATGATAGGTGAGAGAGAGAGAGAAGATTTTCCGCTCTCAGAGACAGCCTCTATACCCCACGATTCTATCATCTCACTCGTGGAATTCTATCGCCTTGTCACTAACTCACACTGGGACTCTCACTCATTCCAAGCTATTCAGAAGGGACCAACCCAAGTCTTAATTTTCCTATCGAAAAAAATCTACGACAGGCGTTCACCTCATTAGTTTTTTTTTTGGATGTACTGGGGCCAATTTGTATCCTCGACAGCTGGGGTGATACAATAGTCAACAGTACCAGCAGGGATTATGTTCGTGGACTAAAAATACCAAGGGATACTACAGACCCAAGGGAAGAATACAAAATAGGTACGAATGTGAGAGGTAGCCACATGAATGAGAGAGTGTGTGTTGATTTTGTTGTTGCTGGAAATTATCTATTAATTTTTGGTGGTTTGATTTTGTTTACATTACTGGGTCATATATTGTACCAATATTGTTATTCTGTAAACCTAGTGCTAACCTTCAACCTTTGGGTTAATATTTTCTTTGGGTTATTTTCATTTCTACGGCGAAGGCGCACCATTCTTCTTTATTTCTTCTATATGTAAATGATTTTCTTGATATCTTTGGGTAACTTGATGTTGTAAACTGTTCAGTGATAATCAAGATGTATTGATCAGACCTACACCCATCTATCCTTAGTTTTTTTTCACGTTTGTGTGTCTTGTTGTCACATATTGTTGTGTGTGTGTAGAGTAACCTGTTGTTATTTTAGATAGGGAGGCAAAGACTGTCTTGTAACAAAGCATAGATGTACGGATAGACTGGATGAGATAAACCTACTCACTCCAGAGACATATCTTTCCCTCAACCTACCACCTGTGAAATCTATTTTCTATACATTCTCGTCTATCAGTCAACCTTTACTCTTTACCTAGACTGGGCCCAAAAAACCAATTAACCTACCGTACGACAATGAGTATGATACTTCTAATTTGCTGTCAAATGAGTATGATACTACTAATTTGCTGTTACATGAGTATGATACTTCTAGTTGCTGTTACCTGAGTATGATACGTCTAATTTGCTGTTACATGAGTATGATACTTCTAGGTGTTGTTACCTGAGTATGATACTTTTAATTTGCTGTTATATGAGTATGATACTTCTAGTTGCTGTTACCTGAGTATGAAACTTCTAATTTGCGGTTACATGAGTATGATATTTCTAATTTGCTATTAAATGAGTATGATACTTCTAATTTGCTGTTAAATGAGTATGATACTTCTAGTTGCTGTTTCCTGAGTATGATACTTCTAGTTTGCTGTTACCTGAGTATGATACTTCTAGTTTGCTGTTACCTGAGTATGATACTTCTAGTTTGCTGTTACCTGGGTATGATACTTCTAGTTTGCTGTTACATGGGTATGATACTTCTAGTTTGCTGTTACCTGGGTATGATACTTCTAGTTTGCTGATAGCTGAGTATGATACTTCTAGTTGCTGTTACCTGAGTATGATACTTCTAGTTGATGTTACCTGAGTATGATACTTCTAGTTGCTGTTACCTGAGTATGATACTTCTAGTTTGCTGTTACCTGAGTATGATACTTCTAGTTGCTGTTACCTGAGTATGATACTTCTAGTTGCTATTACCTGAGTATGATACTTCTAGTTTGCTGTTACCTGAGTATGATACTTCTAGTTTGCTGTTACCTGAGTATGATACTTCTAGTTGCTGTTACCTGAGTATGTTACTTATAGTTCCTGTTACCTAAGTAAGAAACTTCTAGTTTGTGGTTACTGAGTATGATACTTCTAGTTTGCTATTACCTGAGTTTGAAACTTCTAATTTGCTGTTACATAAGTATGATACTCCTAGTTTTCTTTTACCTTACGATGATACTTCTAGTTTGCTTTTACCTGAGTTTGCACCTTCTAGATCGCTGTGTGCTAAGTATGATATCTCTAGATTATTGGTACTTTAATTTGATAGTTTGAGATTACTGATATATGTGTATGATATATCTAGATTGCTTGTTCCTTAATATGATACTTCTAGATTACTGATACATGTGTATGATATCTTTAGATTGCTTGTTCCTTAACATGATACATTTAGTTTGCTTTTACCCGAGTGTGAAACTTCTAGATTGCTGTTACCTGAATATGATACTTCTAGATTGCTTGTATCTTAATATGACACTTTTAGATTACTGATACATGAGTATGATACATCTAGATTGCTGTTACGTGAATATGATACTTCTAGTTTGATTTTATCTGAGTATAATACTTCTAGATTGCTGTAAACATGATATAATACTTCTAGCTAGCTGTTATCTTAATACGATACTTCTAGTCTGCTGTTATTTCAGTGCCATATTTTTAAACTCCTGTTACCGAAGTATTTGTTAAAAAAAAGTAAACGTGTACATACACAATTCTTACTTACCTGCTAAGCCTTTCCAGCTTAGTACCCAAACTGGGATCGTGTCTGATCCGTCTATTTAACAGACACTCCCCCATTTTGGAGTCCATGGAATACCTGGCAGCAGTAACTACTTTGTCCTTGTCCCTAGAGGTCGTCCTGGACGCTGGCTTCAGAGACATTCTCATTTCCGTTAACACGAGTTCTCTCCTCTCCCTGTTAGAAAACACAAAGGAAATAAACTGATCTAATAACGGTCAGTGAACAATAATCACATTATTTTGTTTCACATCTTCTTTTGCTTTTTCGTTTCACTGATGCCGTGAAGGGGGTAGTGGGGAGCTGACATTTGTGTTCTTGAGCCAAGTGTGTCGCGTTGGCTGCTGTAAGCACGAGCTGTTGTAGAACTCACGTGATGTTGTCTATCCATCTCTTTCTTGGTCATCCTCGTGCCATAACCAGATTTTCTACAGTTGTAGGCGAGTATTGGTAATTTATCGGGCTCAATTCTCATTAGATGGACAAACCACTTAATTTTCTGTCACTCTACATGTGTGATACAGAATGTATTTCCAACAATTTTTCTGATGTCATAATTTCTCATTCTGTCTGTCCTGGTAACAGTAATGTTTTTTCTTAAGCAGTACATGTCACAGGATGTGATTTTTCTCTCCTGTACTTTGATCAGTGACCATGTTTGACACTGACAGCAAACGTTTGGTAAGAATATACTATTTATCTGCTGTCGTTTAGTTTCGATACTGATATGTGGATGTTTGAGTAGTGGTGACAGATGTTGAGTTACTGCAGTGGCATTTTGATATCTTGTTTCAATTTCTTGGTCAATCTTCCATTTTCTGATAAAATGCTTCCTTAGTACGTGAACTTTTGAACCTGTTTGATTTGGTTTTAAGGACACGGACAACTCCATCAGTGCTCTGATCTCCTCCCTTAGATCACACAAAAAGGATCTCAGCACAGTGCACGAACTCCACAGCACCGGCGAAAATTCCAAAGTGTATATAGGAATAACACATTCTATAAATATTTTTGTAGTGGGTAGGTTTCATATTTTTTTTAATTTCGCCGTAGCAGCGGCCTTATGGCCTACTCTTTACGAATCAGTTAAAACCTTGAAAACCCGACACTTTGTATGGATGTATGTAAGTAAATATATATATATATATACACACATAGTCATGCGCCGCATAACGTCCATTCGGACAACGTCCGACCGCATATACGTCCGCAGTCCCATAAGGTTATAATAGAGTTCAGAAATCCCGATAGGAGAACAGGACGAAGCGGACGTAACCGGACGTAGTGAAAGCAACAGCTTCCCGCACGCAACACGTATATCTCATGTCTCTTGTATACAGTACATAGCAATTGCGATATCAGGCGTATAATGGTACAGTACCTATATAACCTATATACAGTACATATGTCTTGATAGTCATAATAAACGCCTATGTTGTGGTGAAGTGGGAGGTTATAAATATTTATAGGGGACTTAGTGTACTGACTGAGATCAGCTGTGAAGGTATCTATATCTAATAAGAGTAGTGTATTATAGATAACCTTACTTGCTGCCACATATCTATATATCTCAGTCAGAATTATTCTGGAATAGTGTGATGACTACGTTGTATGTCTAGGGTATGTGTATGATGAAGTGTAAGTCATAACAACAACAGACAGATAAACAATTTAATTTATTCCACCACACTTGACAACACTGTGACACTCACATACATAAAACACTCTACAAGGATATCTTAAAAGAGTCACTGATAACTTTTCAAATAACAATATGTATTCATTGTTGGCATGAATGAATATGTGTCCTGATTCAACTACAAAGGGAACCAGGAATCACAATCAATTTAAATTACAAGTTATATGTACAGAATTTATCAATATGAATATTGCAGTGACATATGTTATTAAAAATATCCTATGTGTGTCAGTTGTGTAGTAGTAATATGAGGTAATACTGGTTTTGTTTTGTTCAAGCTCTGTTGGTATTTGTCATCATGACTTCAATAGTTTGTCTTTTGGGACTAGTATTGGAGATGTTCTCAGTTCCTGATATTAAGACAATTAAATTCCCCTCTGAATGTTATTTTTACAAAGTCATTTCAAGATGAGGGGACATAATGTTGAGCTCAGCTGGCCAAATCAGCTTATCTTGCGTGATGGCGGCAGGAAGGGACTCCTCTGCTCGAATTCTCCCCTGGGCTCTGGAGACACCTCACTGATAGCTAAATGGACCAAGGAGTATGCTGTCCGACTCTGGATTCAGCAAAGCTCTGACCAGGTGCTGCTCAATACCATCAAGACCACGGTCCCTGAAAACAAGAAGGATGTACCTTCTACTTCATAACTAATTGATACTCTAGTTCTACACTGAGCACAATACAACACAAACATTGAGTTCAGAGCGTTAGGCCAACTGTCAGCTTCATCTGAAATACTTTATACCAGTATTACCCTCCTTAATGGTCACTACGCCTCTGCACTTCCAGCATTATTTCTGTCTAATCAATCATCCAGGTGTCAGTGTACTATTTGGCCATTCCATGCCGTTTTACTTCCCTCCGACACCCTCTGTTCAGGCTGGAGCATTATAGGCTTTATCTCCTGTTTGCCACTGAACTACACATATATATACAGGCATAAATTAACAATTCACATTCAATTTTCATTAAAAGATACTGAATGGTTCAAGCTTACCACAATTCCATGGAAATAAACACAGATACGTTGATTAGCAATGAATTCTGGCACAATTACTGGCACAAATTCCCATCTGCTTATGTTCCAGGCTTTTATTTAGCAAAAATATGAGCTGGCTTCAACGCACTGATGCTTTATCAAGCTTATTTAAACAAGTGGTTTCGAACTAACGCTCCTAAGTGATTATATCAGCGAGTCTAGCCAATGGGCCCCGTTTCGACAAGTGTTTGAAAAAATGTTACCTTCCCCCGTCTCCCCTAACAACCAAGATAGTATTTATAGCCCGACCAATCGTGGTTAGTCTTTCATTTGTTGCGCTCCAATCAATTTGGAGTTTACATGGTAGGCTAATTCTGTAACGTAAGATTTTTTTCAAACACGTTATAAAAAAATTTTATGAGCAGAAATGATTCCATGCTGTCAGGCATCCCCACTATTTTATTTTGGTTATAATTTATTAATTCCTGGACTATTTGCGTAACGTTTTACATATTCTTTGTCAGCAAGCCCTAAGGAACCCAAATATCCAAATTTAAAAGAGCTACGTGGCTGCGTTCAAAATATGCAATTTCTACCTCCTGTTTCGAAGATGTGCTGTCTGGGTACTGTTATGTTTTCAACCGTAAACCCATCTATTGTTATCTTTCCTAATAAGCGTTTTTTGTGATTTTAAAACCTAACTCTGGGAAGGGTAGTGAATTTATCACTGTCCGTCTGAAAAAAAGTTAGTGCATGTAGTCTTACACGCGTGATAGTAGTAATTGTGTATCGCGCGACGCGGGTTGTGCATTAATAGCGAGACGCGTGTTTAATTTTGCATGCGTTCGGCTTTATTCGCCCCTCTCTTCTCGCTATCCTTTAGTCCATCTGTCTTTTGTTTTTGGTAACATAGTGTAGAAAAAGACATGAATGGAATTTAAAATTTAGGTCAACTTGCATATCTCAAGGTTTTTCTTAGAAAGGCAGCACATTTTATTGTGTGTTTGGGAAACGCGTGTATGTTGCAGAAGGCCTTTAATATCAACGTGAAAGCGTTACAATTTGCCGACGAAGTAGAAAACAAGGGGGATTTCGAGTACAGTCATTGTGACAGCACTGTTCTTTACCATTCTTCTTCCTTTATTTATTATATGTATTTATTAGGCTTTATATTTACTTGATAATTTATATATGTGGATTAGAATATTCCACGACACCTCCCCTCTTAAAACAGACATTATATGTCAGTCCTTTATTCTATATACACATAGAGAAATTTATTATTATTTCTGGGGTTTACGGTGATTCTCATCACACGGATGGCGGCTTAAAAAATCCGCTCCCAAATTGGTTTTTCCAGATATATACTCAATGCTAAAATTATATGGAGCCAAAAGTAAAGACCATCGGAGTAACCTAGAGTTCTCATGCCTAGCCTGTGCTAGAAACGATAAAGGTTTGTGGTCTGTTTGCAACTTAAATGCCTTCCCATATAGATAAATATTGAATTTCTTTATCGCCCATATTACTGCAAGACATTCTTTTTCGCTAGTTGAGTAGTTGATTTCAGCTTTATTCAACTTTCTGCTAGCATATGCCACTGGGCTTAATTCCCCATCCAATGCATCTGATTTCTGTAGTAGAGTTGCACCTAACCCAATATTACTTGCATCCGTCCTTACTATGAATTCTTGACTTAAGTCAGGTAATTTCAAAATGGGTTTACTTGTGAGCTTTTCCTTCAATTCTTGGTAAGTCATTTCACATTGTGGTGTCCATGTAATGCGATCTGGATGTCCTTTACGTGTCAATTCAGTTAACGGTGCACATATGGAATTAAAGTTTTTGATATACTTCTGGTAGAAACCACATAATGAGACAAAGGATCTCACGTCCTTCTTGGTTTGTGGTCTCGGGGCTTTCTGTAGTTTCTCTAAATTCTTTGGGTCAGGGGTCATGTTTCCCTGATAAACTGTGTGTCCCAAAAATTCCAATTCTTTACATCCAACGCAACATTTGGTTGGTCGGGCTGTTAAATTTGCCTCCCTAAGTCGATCAAACAGCATGTTCAGAGAGTCAATGTGTTCCTCAAATGTTTCTGTTGCTATAAGGATATCATCCATAAAATTTGTTATACAGGGATTATTCAGAGGATCCAATAATTTTCTCATCATTCTAGAGAAGACACTAGGCGCATTCTTCAATCCAAATGGCAATCTATTAAACTCATAGTGTCCTTCTGAGGTACTAAAAGCTAGGTATGGTCTAACCTCAGGCTTTACTGGAATCTGATAGTATCCTTTACTCAGATCCACTTTTGAGAAATATTTAGCTTTATTTAGTCTGGCAAACAGCTGATTTGTATCCGGCAATGGATCCACCTGTCCTTCTGTAATAGCATTCAGTCTCCTGTAATCTATACAGAGTCTATGTTCTCCAGAGGGCTTCCTTAAGAGTACAACACCGGAACTATACGAAGACTCACTGTGCGAAATAATTCCTTCCTTCAACAGATAGTCTATCTCTTCCTTCAAAGCTTTTCCTTAGCAAACGGAATCGAATATGGTTTCATACAGACAGGTGTGGGGTCTATCAGTTTCATATCATATTCCAATAGGTTTGTATGCCCTGGTCGGTCTGTTAACACCTCTGCATGATTATTTAGAACCTGTTGCACTCTCTCTTTCTGAGTTTTCGTTAAATGTGTACTGATTTTCACCTGTGCTGCTGTCTCACAGGGGTGTAATGGATATTCAAATGATGAAAGTGGTTCCTTTTTCATCTCCATGGCGATGGACAAGGTCAACAAGTGTGTCTCTTCCTGATGTTCTCTTTCCAAATATTTCTTCAGGAGATTCACATGATAGATTTTTTCTTTCCCCTTCTTATCTATCTTATAATTTGTTCTAGACACCTTCTCTAGAACTGTATATGGACCCTGCCATCCAATTTGTAACTTATTCTGACTCCCGGGCAAAAGAAGCAGTACTTTCTCTCCCACAGCCAAATTTCTGTCTTTCGCCTTCCTGTTATAATAGGCAGCATGTTTCTTCCTGGCTTGTTTCAAATTTTCATTGGCAAGTTTCCAGCCAGTTTTTAACCGAGTGGTCAGCTCATTCACATATTGGTATGAAGATGTAATGTTTTCCTCTGCCTTTTCATCAGTCCACGTTCTTAACAAAGCTTCGAGTGGACCTTTTATTGGCCTTCCAAACAATAATGTTGCCGGGGCCATACCGGTTGAACTATGGGGTACCTCCCGATAAGCAAAGAGGGCGGCGTGCAGGTACTGGTCCCATGTATCTGGTTTTTCGTGTGCCAACTTTCTCAGGATCGACATCAATGTGCCGTTAAATCTTTCCACTTGGCCGTTCCCTTGGGGATGATACACACTACAATGGAAGTGTTTGGCCTGGAAGATCCTGAAAACTTCTTCAGTTAGTTTCCCCTTGAACTGAGAGCCATTATCAGTCAAGATTTGATTGGGAAAGCCTAACCTTGTGAAAATTGTGAGCAATGCCTCTGCCACATGTTTTGAATCAATCGATGACAGGGCTACTGCCTCTCCCCACATAGAACAAGTGTCCACCAGAGTCAGAATGTAGCTGTTCCTTCTCTTGGTTCGGGTGAGAGGTCCCACAAGATCCACGGCAACTCTCTCAAAGGGTGTTCCCACTATGGGCATTTCCCCCAGAGTTGCTGGTGCAGTCCAATGTTTAGGTGCTACTCGTTGGCACTCTGGACAGGATTTTACATATCGTTTGATATCTTCAGTTATTCCTGGCCAGAAATAGTGACAAGCTATTCGCTGTCCTGTTGCGCTGATTCCCATATGACCACTGAAGGGAATCGCATGCCCTAGTTCCAACACTTTAGTCCTATATGAAGTGGGAAGGACCAGCTGTCCGTGACCATTGGATTCAGATCCAGCCTTCCTATATATCAGTTTGTTCTTCATATAAAACTCTCCCTTGCCTGGAGGTGTATGAGATTTGGGCAACTTCTTGAAACATGGCTTGAGTGTTTTGTCCTCAGCCTGTGCCTTCCTCATCTCATCTGGGTGAGTATTTATGGGATTATCCTCCTCCTTCTTTGACTGTGATCTGGTCTGCACTGTTGCCAATATCACAGGTCTCTTGGGATTCCCCAAGAAGACATATCTACACCCCAATATTAGAGGGTAGATTGGCTCATTTATCACTGCTGCTTTTATGATTCCTTCCACATATCGCGTTTTCACTTTTATTCGGGCGACGGGAAGTGTCATGGTAGCTACATCCTTGGTTGCAGTTTGAATCTCCACTGTTTCTGTGGTGTATTGATCGGCCTGCACCAGGTGAGAACTCACAACGGAATCGTAATCTAAACCGGTATCATATAAACATCTTATAGTGACACCATTACAGATGACATCTTCACACACTGGGGGGTGGTATGGTTCCTGTAATTCTTCAGGTTTGCCCTTCTTTTCCTTTTTCCCCGATGTCATAGCAGCAAAATGAGGAGGTTTCCTTCTACAATGGTCAGTGTCATGATTGTTCATCTTACAATTTTTACACCACCTTTTTCCTTGGTTGAAAGATTTTCTTTCATCATATTTCCTTTCATCGAATTGTGGGAATTTATTTTTATTTTCATACCGTGGCCTATCAAATTGGTGCTTACCTTTATTTTGATCCTTAGGATCAAATTTATTAAAGTTCTGTGGTGCCCTAAAGTTATCCACTTGTTTCTTTTTATTACCTGTTACCTCTGCTTGAGCTGCTTGATACCTTTCAGCAACATTTAGCAACTCACCCAGCCTCTCTGCACCTTGTTCCATGAGAAACTTTCTCAGGTCTGGAGCCATGGACTCTCTTAATTGCTCTATAAGGACCATTTCCTTAAGATCTTGGGTTTTCCCCAGAGAAGTCCATTTCTCCAAGTATGTCTCTATTCGTGCAGAGAACTGGTGATAGGTTTCACCTGACAGTAGTTTAGCATTCCTAAATTTTTTCCTATAAAATTCTGCATTCTTTTCATACCTTAACAAAAGAGCCTGCTTTAGCATGTCATAATTTTCCTGATCACCTCTGCTCATTTTTGCAAAAACTTCATAAGCTGCCCCACGAAGTCCCTGAGATAACTTTAAGCTCCACCTTTCTCTCTCTAACCCATACGTGGTAGCTAATAGTTCATACCTATTTAGGTAGCTCTCTATATCATCGTCTTTCTCAACAAAATGATCTAAATGAAAATTCATAGCTGAGGTTGAGGCTCCTTGAGTAACCGTAGCATCAGAGGCAAAGGGACTGGCACCATTTTCAGGAGCATGGCCTTGAAACTCAAACTCCCTTAGTCGTAACTCATGTTCCCTTTGTAATCTTTTATCTTCTGCTTCCCTTTCTGCAGCTAATTTCCTCTCTTCCCTTTCTGCAGCTAATTTCTTGTCTTCTCTTTCTGCAGTCAATCTTCTTTCTTCTGCTTCCAATTTCTTAGCCTCAGCCTCAATCTGCAACCTCTTAGTCTCAGCCTCAGCTTCAAATTGTAACTTCTTAATTTCCCTTTCAGCCTCTAACTTTCTTTCGGCTTCAAACCTTCTTTCTTCGCGTTCAATAAATTTGTCACATTCCGTAGTGACATAGGCAACCATAACTTGCCCATCTAATCCTAACTCTTTTGCAGTCTGAACAGCAGCAGATCGAAACTTGGCCAGGTCCGCCATTGTCTATCAGGTAAATTTCTACAATGTCTAACCAACAATTTAATCTCTAAATATATCTAATGGACAACACAGGCACCGTGAGCTCAACCTTATTTAATTCCACCCAAGGATACCTTTTAATTCTTATATTCCCTGAAGTGAATTACCCCCAATATTTTTAATAGGGAAAGATTCAAAATCCCAAGAGCGAGACCCCAATATATGTGGTGAAGTGGGATGTTATAAATATTTATAGGGGACTTAGTGTACTGACTGAGATCAGCTGTGAAGGTATCTATATCTAATAAGAGTAGTGTATTATAGATAACCTTACTTGCTACCACATATCTATATATCTCAGTCAGAATTATTCTGGAATAGTGTGATGACTACGTTATGTGTCTAGGGTATGTGTATGATGAAGTGTAAGTCACAACAACAGACAGATAAACAATTTAATTTATTCCACTACTCTTGACAACACTGTGACACTCACATACATATAACACTCTAAAGGATATCTTAAAGGAGTCACTGATAACTTTTCAAATAACAATATGTATTCATTGCTGGCATGAATGAATATGTGTCCTGATTCAACTACAAAGGGAACCAGGAATCACAATCAATTTAAATTACAAGTTATATGTACAGAATTTATCAATATGAATATTGCAGTGACATATGTTATTAAAAATATCCTATGTGTGTCAGTTGTGTAGTAGTAATATGAGGTAATACTGGTTTTGTTTTGTTCAAGCTCTGTTGGTATTTGTCATCATGACTTCAATAGTTTGTCTTTAGGGACTAGTATTGGAGATGTTCTCAGTTCCTGATATTAAGACAATTAAATTCCCCTCTGAATGTTATTTTTACAAAGTCATTTCAAGATGAGGGGACATAATGTTGAGCTCAGCTGGCCAATTCAGCTTATCTTGCGTGATGGCGGCAGGAAAGGACTCCTCTGCTCGAATTCTCCCCTGGGCTCTGGAGACACCTCACTGATAGCTAAAAAGACCAAGGAGTATGCTGTCCGACTCTGGATTCAGCAAAGCTCTGACCAGGTGCTGCTCAATACCATCAAGACCACGGTCCCTGAAAACAAGAAGGATGTACCTTCTACTTCATAACTAATTGATACTCTAGTTCTACACTGAGCACAATACAACACAAACATTGAGTTCAGAGCGTTAGGCCAACTGTCAGCTTCATCTGAAATACTTTATACCAGTATTTACCTCCTTAATGGTTACTACGCCTCTGCACTTCCAGCATTATTTCTGTCTAATCAATCATCCAGGTGTCAGTGTACTATTTGGCCATTCCATGCCGTTTTACTTCCCTCCGACACCCTCTGTTCAGGCTGGAGCATTATAGGCTTTATCTCCTGTTTGCCACTGAACTACACATATATATACAGGCATAAATTAACAATTCACATTCAATTTTCATTAAAAGATACTGAATGTTTCAAGCTTACCACAATTTCATGGAAATAAACACAGATACGTTGATTAGCAATGAATTCTGGCACAATTACTGGCACAAATTCCCATCTGCTTATGTTCCAGGCTTTTATTTAGCAAAAATATGAGCTGGCTTCAACGCACTGATGCTTTATCAAGCTTATTTAAACAAGTGGTTTCGAACTAACGCTCCTAAGTGATTATATCAGCGAGTCTAGCCAATGAGGCCCCGTTTCGACAAGTGTTTGAAAAAATGTTACCTCCCCCGTCTCCCCTAACAACCAAGATAGTATTTATAGCCCGACCAATCGTGGTTAGTCTTTCATTTGTTGCGCTCCAATCAATTTGGAGTTTACATGGTAGGCTAATTCTGTAACGTAAGATTTTTTTCAAACACGTTATAAAAAAATTTTATGAGCAGAAATGATTCCATGCTGTCAGGCATCCCCACTATTTTATTTTGGTTATAATTTATTAATTCCTGGACTATTTGCGTAACGTTTTACATATTCTTTGTCAGCAAGCCCTAAGGAACCCAAATATCCAAATTTAAAAGAGCTACGTGGCTGCGTTCAAAATATGCAATTTCTACCTCCTGTTTCGAAGATGTGCTGTCTGGGTACTGTTATGTTTTCAACCGTAAACCCATCTATTGTTATCTTTCCTAATAAGCGTTTTTTATGATTTTAAAACCTAACTCTGGGAAGGGTAGTGAATTTATCACTGTCCGTCCGAAAATTTAGTGCTTGTAGTCTTACACGCGTGATAGTAGTAATTGTGTATCGCGCGACGCGGGTTGGGGGTGGCATTAATAGCGAGACGCGTGTTTAATTTTGCATGCGTTCGGCTTTATTCGCCCCTCTCTTCTCGCTATCCTTTAGTCCATCTGTCTTTTGTTTTTGGTAACATAGTGTAGAAAAAGACATGAATGGAATTTAAAATTTAGGTCAACTTGCATATCTCAAGGTTTTTCTTAGAAAGGCAGCACATTTTATTGTGTGTTTGGGAAACGCGTGTATGTTGCAGAAGGCCTTTAATATCAACGTGAAACGTTACAATTTGCATACGCAGTAGAAAACAAGGGGATTTCGAGTACAGTCATTGTGACAGCACTGTTCTTTACCATTCTTCTTCCTTTATTTATTATATGTATTTATTAGGCTTTATATTTACTTGATAATTTATATATGTGGATTAGAATATTCCACGACATATGTTACTGGCCTATGTATGTACAATACTGTACTTACTATCGTTATTTTAATGTGAACTTTCGAAAATACATTACCGTGAAGTGCATCATGGCTCCCAAACGCAGCAAAACCAGTTCTAGTGATAGCAGCAGCAAGAGACAAAGGAAAAGTATCGATTTGGAAGTGAAACAAAAGGTAATTAAACATCACGAAGGTGGACAACCAGTGAATGCTATACTCGTCATTTGGGCATGTCGCACTCGACAGTCACGACGATCCTTAAGAACAAAGAAAAGATATTAGCCTATGTACAGTATACAGTATTTTACATGATTTTCTACTTAACCCATATACTGTACAGTATTACCTTGCCAGATACAGTACATTAGCTGAAATACAGTACTGTATGTGTACAGTACCTTGGCCATTTAGTCAATGCAGGTACACTACAGTATCCCATAAAACTTTGCTAAGTATAAAGTATGGTGTTCGCACAACGTCCAAATCGCATAACGTCCTATTTCACAGAACGTATCGTGGACGTTAAGCGGCGCATGACAGTATATATATAGTGGCAAAGACATGAGCTTTGGTTCGGGTGGAGAGATGAAAGGAAAGCAGGATGATAGCCGGTGGGATGAGATAACTTTTCCTCTTAAAATTGAATCGTATTTTATCTTGTTGTGTCCCTTAGGTTAATGGGAGCGTGTTAGCTGCCACGGAATTTCTACCATCTGCAAGATGAACATGCTTTACCGTAGTCAACATTTGAGAATATATGTCACATCAAAAAATGTTGATAAGTATACGCAATAACAGCGTGGTGATTATGTTAATAGAAATAATTGATGCCCTAAGTTATTTGCTGCTCTTTTAAGTGGAAACCTGATATGATGTTATTAAATGCGCCGCACTAGCATAGTGGTTAGTGCACTGGCTTCCTAGTGCAGAGGTCTATGGTTCGATCCACAGATGAGGTGGGACATTTTTAGGCCACAAACGGTTCCTGGGTCGACCCAGCTCCAAATGGGTACCAGAGCAACTCTGGGAAGATTAAGGCGGCTGGCGTGATGCCGACCACATCACCCCTAGTGTGCCGACGGTCAAGATAATATGGGCCTAACACCATATTCCCAATATGCCTCAATGGACGTGTAACGGGTTCCTTTACCTTATGGAGCTAAATGAAACCCATTTTTGTTTCTGTTTCTTTGCGTTTCTTTCATTTCTATACGTTTTTTTTTTCTTTTCATTGTCAGTTTTGTTGTCCTCTAGTGTGCTATAAGCTGAGAAGGCGGTTACACCTGGGTATCATCTTTTATCTCTTGCTATACGCACAGATGAAGGTAACAAATGATCATCTCCTTACTTTTTTCCATTACCAATTTTACTGTAGAACTTATTACCTACAGGCTTGCAGATATTTGAATAAGGAGATAATGTAATTATTTCCCAACACAAAATCTAAATACGATATGAAAACAAAATATGAGACAGCTATTATTCATTTATCTTATTATATACAATAGAAACGTATTTTCCGTCCATCTGTCCGCACGAAATTGTTTGACCACTTCTAGACTACCTAGAAGTCTGACATTTGGCATGCTGACAGCTCTTAAGATATGATGGCCTAGAAAAATCGGAAAAACAATAAATTAAATACCGCAACGCCGTAATTAGGCCAGCAACGTTGTGGGCAAAAGGAAACAATTTTATAACAACTTTTCATTTTAAAGGGAAATTAGCAGCTTATTATAAAATTAAATCTCGTATGGGATTTAAAATCTAAAATTTTCTTATTTTTATAACCTAACTTTTAAAAATTAAGCAAATCTTATTGGCAAATAACGAAAATTAGTTGCAGGAAATATGTGATAAGTCTTGACAAGAAATGAATATAAGGTTCTTTACGTTAATAGCAATAAAGACAGAAGTTATAGAATGCACTATCAAAGTAAATTCGTTAATCAAATCAGACCACTACGGAAAACCTGCAACAGAGAGACTGTTTGTCGGTACTGTGCAGGAAGTCACTCTTACAATGAATGTCCTCACGCAAAAAAGGATACCAACTATAAAGTGAGCAACTCCAACAGAACCTGCGCAAACTGTCTCGGGAACCACGGGGCAAGATACCGTGGCTGTCCGATCTTCTATGAGACAAAGGCCATACTGAAGGAATCTGTAACCAAAAACATCTCCTTCAGAGAAGCAAGAAACCGAGTGGCTTCAGGCGGCTCTGCTAAACAGGAACAGCGCACAAGAACCCAACTAATAAAACTTACCACAGAGGTGCAAGACATAAAACAAAAACTCAAAGTCGAGAAGAACAGACAGCACAACGAAGACACAGATACCATAAGAGACGAAACAATAGGAGCCTTACAGAGCTCCCAGGCAATGTTACAGGACATGAAATCCATTCAACACCAAATAGAAGTCGACATCGCTAAATTCGCAGAGCTAAAGGAAGAGAACGAAGAAGTCCTCAAAAGAATTGAAACAGAGAGACGGATCATCGAGGATATCGTAACAAAAAACAATCAAGGAAGAGAAAGAAGCAAAGAGGCGGAAGACAAAATAATTACCGAAACCGTAGAGGAACTCCTACCAAATATAATAAAGACAGTCATGATCAACACTCAGTCGAAAAAGACAACGAGTAGGGACCTAACAGGCAGCTAGTGGTCCTTTTCAGGACCAGTCATTTCCAGGACTAGGAACGTGTTACCAGCGAAGACGTTAACACCCTATATACCCTAATATAACCGTTTGTAACCCTTCAAAGGGTTTTGGTTGAACAGGGTATTACAGCAAAATAACAGACGTAAGGGAAAAAAAAATGACCACTACGGTTTAATAAAAAATTGGGAGTGAAATCACTGCATGACGTTTCATAAAATTGCTCTGTGAATATTTCCTGACATTGGCCTTTCGCGCCCGATTTTAAATTATGGAGATCTTTGACACCACTGTAGATTTACGAGCAACGGTTTTTATGGGACTTGGAAGGCCCGAGATCCTTTGTCGTTATTGATTTTAAACAAACCAAACCAAGATGACTACTAACGTACTAACGCCAGCAGAAAGTTGTCAATACTAGCAGTAGAAACAAGTTTTGTGTCAGTGTGTATGTGAGTGTGTGTGTACGCGATGGGTACATTATTTTCTACTGCGAATATTTTACAAACCGGTAAAAATCCTAATTCGAAATCAATATTAATTTTACTCCATTCATCAGGACCATTTGAACAAGTATAACATATGGGTGCAAGTATAAATGTGTACGTGAAGGAGTGTTTTTATACGTGTTATTTGTTACATGTTGTTGGCAATGTTTCAATGCACATGTCTTTGTAAATTTCTACGGAATGTGAATAAAGTTGTTTAAAAAAATATTTGATGACCGCTAATTTGTACCCTTTCAAGTATTTCTTTGCTGTTAAACTTCCATTAACATCACTGAGGTCTGCCATTTAATGTTCACTTAAAGTGTTTGCTAATTGAAACTAGGTTTTGTGTAACTGATTTTTTTAAATTTTTTTATTTTATGAAGAAAAAAATCCCATTCACCTTCTGAGAAGCTATAATTAGAATATTTAGTGTCTCTAATTCAAGATAATATTTTCTATTGCCAATAGCTGATCACGGCATTATTTCTTCTGTCAATTTATTGTATGAGGCAATTAAAGTGTCAAATTGTAGAAAGGGGGGGGGGGAGAGATTAATAAATAAATAACATTATACATGCGCCATAATATCATAATATAACCGACGGGCCTTGTGTCTAGGTTGAACGAGGTTAACTTCGCCAAAACGAGGCCAATTTTTATTTTTTTTAAATCAATGTAAATGGACCAGTTTGAAAACAAATCAACAGATTCAATTAACTGAGCACATTAATAACATTGGATGATAGATGTTTGTCAGAAGTGGGGAGTAGATTTATAACGAAAAGCATTTCTTGCAATAAATTTTTGTTAATGGAAGTAACAAAGAGAGCCCTGCCGTGTTATATAGAACCAATCCTGACATACGCGAGTGAGTCATGGGCAATTAGCAAACACGTAGGAAAAGCACTTATTGCCACAGAGATTTGGTTTTACGGAAGAATGTTAAAAATAACGTTTAGTCATTAGTTCACTTATAAAGAAAATAAAAGTACACCCACCCACTCACCCAGGTTCAGGTCCATTTCTTCCCAAGCGTAATGTCATTTATCTCTCTTACATTAAGGGAGAACGATGTTTGGGTTTAGAACACAACATTACACGTAGCATAATCTTGGATTCAAGTAACTGTTTCACGTTGTTCATCGCTATTCATCCAGACATATATAATCATTTGATCTAGATTATGTTGTGGTATTGTGTACTTTTAATTGCGTGAAGTAACTATGCCCGGAGATTTGTTTCACATTTTGTTGGACATGAAGTTACGAGCTCTTGTACAACATCATGTTAGTGGCCTTAAACGATTTCAATGAGGGATTCGTGTCCTATTTTTATTTCTTTGTCGGCATAAGCTATCCCTGGGAGCTGCACGGAATGTTAGCACTAATTAGTACTTATCATTAAGCCAACTCTAATGCTAATTAAGACAACGAAAGTTTACGGAGATATTAAGGAGAGTTTCAAATTATTTCGTTCTCAAAATTCGGCTCTTTGTTTTAAAAAAAAAAAGTTTATTTCTTAAAGCGGCATATAGGACGCATGTTTCTTTCTTTATTGCCGCTGTGTTTTATTTCCCTCAAGTCTTCGAGAATTTCAAAGCAATCAGATATTGGATGTATTCTCCTATCATTTGAATTTTCAATTTAAAATGTGTTTGAAACGCAAGGTCTCATTTAACATGATGCAGTTTTAGAAAGTTCCCCGTGTTGAGCCCGGGGGTCCCAGAATAGACAATGAAAAAACGTGACTACAGCTCCCTCGAGCAATTCGTAAGAGCCGACTAATATGATGTTGTGCATGTGGCTGGCAACATGATCATGTAAAACAGTGGTTCCCAAAATTTTGTCTCAGGGCCACGCTTTCGGAATGAAAATTTCTCGCGCCACACTAAATTTTTATTAATAGGAAATACTTTCAAAAGCAAAAAAAAATCAACTTCGAGCAGTGTTTTGTTCATAACATAGAACACAACTGCTTTATAAAATCATCACGAGACATCCAGAAAGTATTTAAAAAATACAGCTACATACAAACATGATTCATTCACAAAATATACAAATTCAACGAGAGGTGTTAGCCAGTTTTTGTAGGGTAATCTCATTTATATTATGTCTTATATGAGATAAACAAACTCTCATCTCCTCACCAACACAAATAAGCATTTCTCTAATCTGGTCTTTGATACTTGTCAGAGCTGAAAATCCCTGTTAACAACAATGTGTCGTGGATAATTGTATTTATTTGATATAAGATACATTATATTACTGTGCTGGAACAAAAATTCGTCCATTTGTTTCTTCTGTCTTTCTCCTATAACTACGTCAATTTTCCTTACAATGTTATTCCTTGTCCTATAATAGCTGCACTTCTCATGTCATTCAATGCTATTTTCTTTATTCAAATGCTCTTTGGTATTAGACTGTCGCGGCGTAGCGTAACAGCGCACCATGTACTGTTGCCATACTCTGCTATCAACGACTTTCTGGTCACTCTCCACGCACATTAAGATAGGTTAGACCTGAGAATCCAGACGACTGCAGGCTTCTTGGCGACAAGATGTTGCATCATAAACGCCCAGTAAGGTTAACACTTGACGTCAAGAGTCGTAAGATTCCTCTCACAGATAGTGTAATTAATAAGATTCACCGTCTCATAGACTAAGAGGCGAGATACACCCGTTTGATTATTCGAGCAAGAAAGGAAACAAGATATTTTTATTGCCCATCATACAGTTTCCGAACGGGGAATAGCTGACGATTCTGAGATTATATGCAAAAGACAGCGAAGCCCAGATAAAGGACAAATATATAAATTAAAAAATAATATGGTATGAAATCAGTTTTACAAGTAAACGGTACACATGAAACAAGGGACGTTTCATGTTTTACCCTTCGTCAGCTACAGTTACGAACAGGTGACAAGGACACGAACTACATATAGGTGCTACAAAATCTATGATGATGAGGAAAACGCCAAATAAGCGATACAAGCAGATGAAAAGATAACAGTAATAATGCAAGAAAATCGTAAAACCAGAAAGACATGTCGAAACAAGAAAGTAAATAATCAACGAAACGAAGACAGAAATGAACAACTCTATTAAAACAAGTAAAAAATCACTTAGCTGGATCCAAGAAAGAAACATTCAAGATGGCTGAAAAAAATAAGGCGTCATGCGGAAGTGAGATTTTTTAGATCACATCTGTCACTCTTGACCAACGCATAGTAAATAAATAAACAAACAACACACAAAGGTATATTATCAGGCACTCAGTGAGAAATAAAGAAGTAGAAGACCAGACAACAGAAAAACAACAGAAGTGATAGGCTTACCGGGATCGAACCAGGACCTTCCGAACGGCACCCACCACCTAGCCACGGGAGCGAATCGCCACTGCACTATCCACTCTGCCAGCTACGCATTTTTGTAATCTTTTTTGTAGGCGGTGGGTGCCGTTCGGAAGGTCCTGGTTCGATCCGGGTAAGCCTATCACTTCTGTTGTTTTTCTGTTGTCTGGTCTTCTACTTCTTTATTTCTCACTGAGTGCCTGATAACATACCTTTGTGTGTTGTTTGTTTATTTATTTACTGTTTACAGGCCTCAGGTTTCCCCTCCTTATATGTTGACCAACGCATGCTAATTGGAGAATATGAATACTTTAGACACTTTGAGACGTACCCACCAAACACGTGATGCTTGGAGGAGGGAATAGGATAACCTATTAAATATCCGGAACCCTACAGTTTCTGGCACTCAACAAAGAACCAAGACTGGGGCCCAGTCATACAGCCACGAATCACACTGTGTACCGACTGGACGGGCAACATTTAATTATGGTTTTAAGTCATTGAATTTAACGACCTAAAGCCATCAAAAACCAGAACAGTAGTGAGTTCGTCGAAAGAGGGTATGCAAATAAATGTATTATTCATAATACCTGATTTGTATATCTAATCTGTATATATAAATTTATGATCATTATTGAGATGTAGTTGCAGCGGTATTTTCATTTCATTGTAACATTAATGCTTGTTCAAGATTCGTAACTTCTTCTAATTCAGTCGCATAACTACTGACTGTCTTTGTATCACTTGTGCTGAACAGCAAGACAGATTTCCTCCATTATGATATATGTAGATCTTTCTTTGGTCTTCTAGCCAATGTGTACCTCTGCTCCAACTGGAGCCAGAAAGAATATAGATCTATCGATCATTAACTTCCACTTCTATCATTGTACAATACGAGCGTTTATTAGTGAACCATTATTGATAATTATTTAAAGGCATAGGTGTCAATTTGTTTGTTTGGGGACAAGTGTTTCTATATTTTCCATGATTAACCAAACATCAATGATAGAAGTGGGACAGTAACGAAAGAGTAACTTTCGCTTGGCCTAAGTATTGATAAACCCTCGTTGGCCACTGTAAACAAACAATATCAGCCCGAGGCATTAGTAATACTGAGGTTTACATTGTGAGTTGGGGAGGATAAGGAGAACGCGTGTACTGAATGAACCTCTAGTTGCGTCACAGGCACAACTCTACCCTCTTTTGTCAGGGACATATAATTAATTATCTGATAGTCAGAAAATAGAAAGGGGAGGGAAGATGAAGTTTTCCTCAGCAGGAAACTCACGAAGCTTCCAAAATGTGAATTTTTCAGTCTTGATGGTGAAGACTAGAAAGTCCTTAAACAGTACTAGCCAAATGTGCTGAAGTACGAGACTGTTGTGAACAGAGATTCAGAGTTTTCCCTATAGTCCATACAAGCGGGAGGACAGACCACAGCCAAGGCAACCTTTGAGTAAAAAACCTCCAACATCAACCCTAGAAGACCACCAAATCTCCCACAAGAGTAACGAACAACATCTATTGAGAAGCGAAACATTCAACTTCACAAATTTTGAAAGAAAGTGATGACACATGCTTAAAGTAACAATAAACGTGCAAAAATACCAGTGAAACTGTCATTCTGTATAGTGAGATTCTATTTGTTTTTTTTTTCTTTTGAAAATTCTATTATATATTTGAATAACTAAACCTACCGTGTCTCCTTTACTTTGTAATTTATCAGATGTATGGTTGTTGTCTTCAATGTGGTAATAAGTTTAATAAGATAAGATTCTTTGATCTTTTACCTGGGGGCTCGAGCCGAAAAATAATTGTAAATGAAATAATTAAATCAATCAGGGAAGGGATAGAAGTGTGACTAGAACACCAATCCTCTGTCTCTATTTCACTCAACCAAGAGAGAGATACAGATCACCTTTCTACTAAATATTCCTTTTCAGTTTCACAGGAGTGAAATCGTGAGAAAAATGTTCTTTGATGTGTCAGCAGATATTCAGGCATTCTTAATAGAATAGCTCTTGATTCTCTCAGGAATCTGTCGCTTTCACTCGTTCACCATCTCGGTTAAATCCTGTCGTCACAATTATTGAATAAAATCTGAAAATTTTTGGAACATTCTATGAGTTTCTATACATATATTTCCCACATTATATGGTAACAAAATAAAGTAAGAAAATCACCTTCATATTTACTTTTGGCATATGAATTTTTTGAAAATCTCTCTAAATCCTTGATTGTCTTTGAATCTTCCGGCCACATCTGCCATCCTCTCGCGCCACATCGTTTGAGAACCACTGATGTAAAACATATTACTACAGAATCAAGGCTTTAAGAGCATATGAATGCTTGGTGAAGGCTACCTACAAAAGGACCATGCTTCATAAGCAATAGAAAGTATGAGATATTTTAGAAAGTAAATAACATTTATTAAAAAAAACTAACAACTCTACGCAACTTTGTTCTGACTGACAGAGAGGATTAAAGACATAGAAAGTAGGGAAACAAGGTTACTTGAGGTATGAGAAAGATTACTCACGCGTTTGGAAGTCTGTGACGCCATGGAATAGGCTGGGATTCCCGTTCCTCTTTCTTGATCAGTCCCAGCCGATTAATGGCTAGAATCTCTTTAGGGGAACAGAATTCTGCCAGAATAGTCCTCACTTTGGTCATGTCTAGTACAGTATCTCTGAATAGTGTTTCTGTAGCTTGTCAGCGTGTGTCACGTGATTAATACCTGGCGATATTTTAAAAATTAGACTGGTGTATCGATCATGTTATTTTTCCACATTTGCGGTATTAAAACATTAATTTCGTCACAGGGAATGTAAATAACATCACTCTGATTGATAATATTCACATTAATGACGAAATGTGGTAAATAAATAAATATTACACACATAAAGGTATGTTTGAAGCACTTATGAGAAATAACGAAGTAGACAACTAGTCAACATAAAAACAAAAGAAGTGATAGAGCCTATCTCGGAGAATTGAACCCAGGACCTTCCGAACGTTATTTATTTACTTCTTACGGGCCTTGGGTTTCCCCTCTTTATTTGTACACATATGGGAAACCAAGAGCCAGGGATCCAGACCTCCAGGACGACCCAGACAGAGTTCGCTGGGGAGGACATCACTGATGTGACTAAACGTCTGAACATGCTCTTTTGTGTGACCTATCACACCTTCAGCACTCCGGCAGGATCCTTTCTTTTTTCCTCAGTTTTCTCACACATCGCTTTTATTTGGCATAAATGTTGCCTTTTCATTTGTATTCTCACTATTTTGCTCTATGCTGGACATAGCATGGTGAAGTCTCTAACACTCCACTCCCCTGTGGCAGTATTTGCTACGGAAGTAATTCTTATCTTATTGTGTCGCATTCACGCTTCACAAAGACGTGTTAAGTTACGCCAGGTTATTATACGGTCAGCGACGGTATTTTATCACAATATCGGTCTGACCCTCATTTTCAAGCGACGAGGCGTGTTTATCCAAGGAGTGTTGAATAGAACCAGATTTGTTTGTCTGGCGAAAGACATGATAACCCGTGCACGAGGCGGAACTTACGACATAAGCGCTTCCGGGTCATCCTTGCTACACCAACATTACCGTCTTTGTGACACCTGTGGGCAGACAAGAGTGAAATAATCGCTTCTGATCACTTTGTGGTGAAGTGGGATGTTATAAATACTTATAGGGAACTTAGTGTACTGACTGAGATCAGCTGTGAAGGTATCTATATCTATTAAGAGTAGTGTATTATAGATAACCTTACTTGCTACCACATATCTATATATCTCAGTCAGAATTATTCTGGAATAGTGTGATGACTACGTTATGTGTCTAGGGTATGTGTATGATGAAGTGTAAGTCACAACAACAGACAGATAAACAATTTAATTTAATCCACTACTCTTGACAACACTGTGACACTCACATACATATAACACTCTACAAAGATATCTTAAAAGAGTCACTGATAAACTTTCAAATAACAATATGTATTCATTACTGGCATGAATGAATATGTGTCCTGATTCAACTACAAGGGAACCAGGAATCACAATCAATTTAAATTACAAGTTATGTACAGAATGTATTTAATATGAATATTGTAGTGACATATATTATTACAAATGTTCTATGTGTGTCAGTTGTGTAGTAGTAAAATGAGGTAATACTGGTTTTGTTTTGTTCAAGCTCTGTTGGTATTTGTCATCATGACTTCAATAGTTTGTCTTTAGGGACTAGTATTGGAGATGTTCACAGTTCCTGATTTTAAGACAAGTAAATTCCCCTCTTAATGTTAATTTTAAAAAGTCAGTTCAAGATGAGGGGACATAATGTTGAGCTCAGCTGGCCAATTCGCTTATCTGGCGTGATGGCGGCAGGAAAGGACTCCTCTGCTCGAATTCTCCTCTGGGCTCAGGAGACACCTCACTGATAGCTAAAAGACCAAGGAGTATGCTGTCCGACTCTGGATTCAGCAAAGCTCTGACCAGGTGCTGCTCAGTACCATCAAGACCACTGTCCCACAATTCATACGAATAACACAGATACGTTGATTAGCAATGAATTCTGGCACAAACTGGCACAAATTTCCATCTGCTTATCTTCCAGGCTTTTATTGAGCAAAATATAGCTGGCTTCAACGCACTGATGCTTTATCAAGATCATTTAAACAAGTGGTTTCGAACTAACGCGCCCAAGTGTGTATATCAGCGAGACTGGCCAATGAGCCACGTTTCGACAAGTGTTTGAAAAAATGTTATCTTTTCCCGTCTCCCCTAACAACCAAGATAGTATTTATAGCCCGACCAATCGTGGTTAGGCTTTCATTTGTTGCGCTCCAATCAATTTGGAGTTTACATGGTAGGCTATTTCTGTAACGTAAATTTTTTCAAACACGTTAAAAAAAAATCTTATGAGCAGAAATGATTTTATGCTGTCAGGCACCCCCCAATATTTTATTTTGGGTATAATTTATTAATTCCTGGACTATTTGCGTAACGTTTTACATATTATTTGTCAGCAAGCCCTAAGGAACCCAAAAATACTAATTTAAAGGAGCTACGTGGCTGCGTTCAAAATATGCAATTTCTTCTACCTCCTGTTTCGAAGATGTGCTGTCTGGGTACTGTTATGTTTTCAACCGTAAACCCATCTAATGTTATCTTTTCTAATAAGAGTTTGTTATGATTTATAAACCTAACTCTGGGAAAGGGTAGTGTATTTTATCACTGTCCGTCTGAAAAAAAATTAGTGCATGTAGACTTACACGCGTGATGGCAGCATTTGCGTATCGCGCGAAGCGTGTTTAGTGTTCGGCTTTCTGCCTCTCCCTTCGCTATCCTTTTGTCCATCTGTTCGTTCGTTTTGGTAACGTAATATAATTAATGTTAGGATTAATTTAGGTCATTACGCAGTACCTCTCAATGCTTTTCCAAGAAATACAGCACACGTTTCATTGAAGAAAGCGGGTAATAATACAGTAAGCTTTTATATCAACGTGAAAGCGTTACAATTTGCAGACGAAGCAGAAAACAAGGGGGATTTCGAGTACATTCCTTGTGACAGCACTGTCATTTTACCATGCTCTTCTCTTTATTAATTTTATTTGTTAGGCTTCATATTTACCTAATAATTTATATATGTGGATTAGAATATTTCATGACACACACTTT
>JAMPIV010018999.1:0-156716 GCA_024509875.1 Oreohelix idahoensis
ATGTAACCAAGTATAATACAGTAGAACTCCATTTATCCGAACCCCAATTATCCGAACATCCAATTATCCGAACACTTTTTCCAGAAAAAAAAAAAATCAGATGCCACAGTCACGTTAGACTAAAATTCTGAATCTTTTGATGCGGCAAACGTCAAATGTGTGCGAACAATTTGTAGAGAATGGGATGGCTAATGGTCGGTCGCTTACGTACAGGAAGTCAGTTAGATCATAAAGTCAGTTAATATCTGGTTTACCAATCCATTGTACGTGTGCGTTCTAGGTAGAACACTGGCTAAACAGACAGTTCAACTTAAAATAATTGTGTCTGCTACTACAGCAGAATAATTTTGGTGTACAAGTATTTCTCTGTGCGATAGGCATCTTCCAGTAGGCCTAAAGCATATAAAAGGAACCGCAATGTTTTGTCAATTGAAACGAAAACAGAAATTATCAAGAGACTAGGACAAGGTGAAACTGTGTCTTCACTTGTGAGGATTTTCAATGTTGGGAAAGCTACCGTCTCTGACATCAAAAGTAACAAGGATAAAATTATGAGTTTTGCATCGAAATTTGATAGTGAAAATGGGTCGAAGAAACGTAAAACCATGAGAAATGCGAAAGATGTGAAATTGGAAGAGGCTTTGTATATATGGTTTGTGCAAAGAAGAAGCAAAGGGGAACCTATCTCTGGTTCTCTGTTGTGTGAAAAGGCACTTCAGTTCAACAATCAACTTGACGGTCCTCCTGACTTTAAGGCTAGCCAGGGATGGTTAAGAAACTTTAAATCTCGTCATGGCATACGAGAATTGGAGATTCAAGGGGAATCTTTATCTAGCGATGCAACTGCCGCTAAAAATTTTAAAGAAACATTCTTGGCTTTTTTGGAAGAAGAAGGTTATTCACTCGATGATGTGTATAATGCCGATGAGACTGGCTTATACTGGAAATCATTGCCTCAAAAATCACTTGCATCTCAGCGCGAAGCAGCTGCCCCTGGGTTTAAAAAGTGCAAAGAGAGAGTAATAATTTTGGTAGCCGCGAATGCCAGTGGAAGTCATCGTTTACCGGTGCTAATGATCGGCAAAGCCAAAAAACCACGTTGTTTAAAGAATGTGACATGTCTCCCATTGTGTTACAAAGCACAGAAGAGTGCTTGGATGAATAGTGAAATATTTCTTGATTGGTATACAAATCAGTTCATCCCAAATGTGAAGAGGTTGAGAGAACAAGAAAAGAAAACTGGAAAAGTAATTCTTCTACTGGACAATGCACCATCTCATCCAGAGACGGATACATTGAATGCAGTTGATGCAAATTTTAAAGTAATTTTTCTGCCTCACAATGTAACAGCACTGATTCAACCAATGGATCAGGGTGTTATAGCAAAGCTTAAAAAGATGTACAAGAAGGAAGTCCTGCGTCGTTTATTGTTGGCTGAAGATGAAGAAAGTGTGGTGGCGTTTTCTAAAAAGCTTAATCTCAAAGACTGCTGCTATATGTTAGCTGATGCTTGGACCACCCTGTCACAAGATAATCTCAACAAGGCTTGGAGTAGATTGCTTGGGAAAAAAGAAGGAAATGAAACTACTGCAGTGGACACAAATGATGATTGTATAAATGAAATTGTGGAACTGTTTCAAGCAATGCCCGGATTTTCGGACTGTGACAAAGATGATGCACACATGTGGCTAGAAGATGATAATGATTCTGGTTTTCAGTTTTTGAATGACGAAGAAATTTTGTCTTTTGTGCAAGAAGAAAACCAAATACATGTAGTGACCGATGATGAAGACTCCTCAGAAGTACATGATGTACTTGTAGATTATGAAGAAAAACCAAAACGTCGACCAAGTCCTGAAGAGGTCTTTATAGCACTAGAAACAACGATGGCTTGGTACGAGCAAGAAGATGACAGCTGTCCTACACAGCTTCTGCTGTTGAAGAGAATGCAGGACTTAGCAGCCAAAAGGAGACTATCCAGTTTGGTGCAAAAGAGGATTCCTCATTATTTTAAATAGTGGGCTACATCTGTGCAAGTACATATATACGTAAGTTGCGCCTGGTTTTGAATCGTTTGTAATGTTATTTTGAAAACATTTCTCTTTCTTAACAAAAAAAATTAATACAAGTAGTACATGCACTGCAGTGTAATAAAAGATTTTGGTGATACAGTGATCTAATACAGTGTGGGTATTATTATTACAGTACAAGTAAATATGTTTTATAGTGTATTTTCCTTGTGATGGTTAATTATTTTTAGAAATATGTGTACATGTACTCGATACATTATGTAATCCAATTATCCGAACATTTGATTATCCGAACGATGCTCGGTCCCATGGGGTTCGGATAAATGGAGTTCTACTGTAATTTGAATTTTTCGTCCAGCAAGCCGTTTCTTGATCTATAAACCCTTCCTGTCAATCAGCAATCAATCAGTCCATCGAACAATCATGCTATTCCCCCAAGGAGCAGAGGCATCTTCGCCTAAAATGACTCAAAAGTCAGAATTCTCACCGATGTCCGACACAGTTTACACGAACATAAAAAAATCGTCACTTTTTATCGCCCCAGTATTTTGCCCTATAAAGGAAGGAAAGGTGGAAACATCTGCCTAATGGATTATAATAACTACAACACAGTGCGATATACCTATTCATGTTTTTTTAGACAAGAATTACTGTACACTGCTTCGTGCCTAAATTAAGTGCCTGTTACTTAGTCAAGAATCACTTGTCAAATGTCCCTTACCTGATGGCAGCATGCACTGTACAGTGCGTGTTACCGGTTAAGTACTTCGTGCCTCCTATACAGGTAAGACTTAAACGCTCACAAGGGGTGCGCAACTATTGTAAGTTGGGGAAGCGCTGCTCGTTACCATCTTGTAATTATTACTTTTATCTCTTTATATCTTGTCCTGCTTTAGTTATACTCGTAATTTTACTTCCTCCTTCTTTGGCAAGTCTATCTGCTTTCTCATTTCCATACATCGCACAGTGGACAAGAATCCACTGTACCTTTACTTTGTTAAACTTATAGCTAGTGTCCATTAGTGCTTCTGAGAGGCTGTTTAATTCATTGTCTTTATGGTTCCTTTGTGCAGCTATAACTGATAAGAAACATGTGAGAAACACTATTTTGCCTTTAGCATTATCCCTGTGTCCGATGATAGTTAATGTGGTTATTTTAGTGCTCCTGTCTCAGTTCTGAAGCTGTTTGAAAATGTTCCAATAGCCAGTGGTCAGTTTGTGAAATGAACATCCCACTGACCAGAAGAGTCACAAACATTCATAAGATTATCGCTGTTGGACAGGGAAGTTGTCTATATAGCGCTTTTAGACGATCTGAGAGATCATGTCATTAACAACCTCATGTAAAACAACTTGATACAGACACGATCGCTGCAATAGCACTTGAATGTTTTCTGCACAAGGACCAGCTGCAGTTGTTGTTCCATGGGGAGCAAGAGGGAAAATAATGGTGATGAAGGGAGAAGGTGGGACACCTGACCCACAAGGTTTATGACTTCACTCTATCATATTCATTTTTGTTTCATTGTTTCTTTCCTTATAAAAGCCTTTCTTTTAATAATGTATTTCTGCTCTGCCTTCCTAACCTCTGTCTTTCTTTCTTTCATTTTTAAAGATCCCAGCTCAAAACTAAAAGAACCCTTTGAAGCAACTGTGAAACTGACATTAAGTTATTCATTGAAACAAATAAATTGAAACATTGTATTATTACGATGGATGGGATCAATAAACAAAGGATAATCTGCAATAGTTCAAATGATGATTCAATCAAATATCAGCAACTAAAGAACTGTCAATTCTGACCAATATGAAATACCGTACACAACCTAAAATCAATGAGGCATCTCATTACCGTAAGTTTAATAAGCGAAGCATAAATCGTGTCTGGTCCAAAATGAAGGCAATCTCCATTTCAAATCAAATTCAGCTTTATCTATTTTCTCACAGACGTAAGCCTGCTGGAAACGTTTGATCCACGATAAATGTCGGTTAACTTGTTATATAATTAATTACCGCGCCTGAATACTGACATTTATGGCTTCGGCATTTCCAATATGGAGGGGGGTTTTTTCTGCCTCATCAACTGGCAACAGGACTGTGCTATTTCTGTAATAATACAATTTCACGTCAGATTTTCGAGTTTTTAAAACTGACCAACGACTATTACTTTTCAGTGGCCCTGGCAATTGCGATATGCGAACCAGTTATCCGACATGTCGTCTGAACCGTTGACAATAGTACTGAATCGTTTTAGCGAGGTCCTCTCCGTTCATAACGAAGACCAGTATAGCGAAAGAAAGAAACTATGAAGAGCCGCAGGTCGTCAGGCCAATTTAACATACATGTCAACAGATTCCTGCTTGAAAGGTTTAAGAGTTCAAATACCTCAGAAACATTTTCACAGAAAATGAAAAAACTTGACAGATAAATTCCAACAAGATGTCAAACAAGCCAGTGCAGTGAATTACCAACTGTCACCACTACTCAAACATCAGAAAATCAGTATGGAAACTATACGACAGCTGATAAATAGTGAATTCTTACCAACTCTTTTCAATCAGTGTCAAACATGGTCCAGGGGGCAAGGGTTGACAAGACAAGTCCTTCCTAAATAGAAAGAAACGCCTGCGCGAATACATAGCCTCTGTCAACCAAGCCAATTGTACCTGCTCGGGGTGCCCTATGCTTATGGAAACAAAGCTCTGGCGAATAGCGAATAACTGGCGCCAGATAACTGGTCCTCAGAGTCTACGGGGTAATACAATAGACTATTTGTGGAGAACCCTACAGAAACCCCGCGGAGGAGCGTTTCTCCCACCCCTCCTTTAGGTGCGGATACATTGGCCCACTGACTGGCGAACATGTCCTAATTCCCATCACGGGCACGCCCAGGTAATTCACCCTGGTAAACGTCAGAGTAAACCCTGCTAAAAATCAGTGCAGGACGAGCACGATAGTCTTGGTTGGACATCCGCCTAAGAGAAGGAAAACTTCACACAAGCCCGGGTAAAGAAGATTCCTTAGTCCGGAAAGACAGCTTCCCTAGGAGAGATTAACACTGATGACAAACAACTGTTGCCCTGCAGGAGGGTCACTGAAAACCAAATGCTATGGAAGCAGTCCCAAATAAATGTATAATGAATACGGATGCACTGGACCGCACGGCGCACAACACAGTGGAACGCAAATCGCCTTGAAAGGCGAACCAGGAAGAAGAAAGCATGGTCCCTGACTAAAACACAGCAGACGAAAACTACATCCTGTGAGATGAGATACCTGAGAACAGATACCTGTTACCAGGATAGACAGAATAATAATAATAGCCCCTTCAGTCATAACTGACTATGGGAAAGTGCCCCTGAGACGACAGCCCTCAGCTGCCCATTCGCCCTTCCCCGCCCGTCGCGAGAACCCCTTTTCGCCCAATTTGAGGTTTTGCCGTAGAGTGCATCGTCGACATTTGGTGCCATCGGCAGCTTCATCATCCCATGTTGCTGGATTTATGTCCAGTGTCCTCATGTCTCTCTTGCACACAACTCCGAACCTCAGCTGCGCCGCCCGGCTGTTCCCGTGTTGTGCCGGCACCTATAGGGTGCAGCTACAGTGTCCTCTCCTGGGCGCGAGTTTAGACACATAAATATGGAGATCAAGCTGTTGCCCATGCAGCATGTTCCCTCTCTCCACGCAGCCGGTAGATCCAAAGGAACGGCAGGACAGAATGAGAATTAATGACACCAGAAAAATTGTAGGAGCTACATCCTGGATCAAGTTATCGTTATTATTAATCAGAATCGACCTCATTGCAGTCCGGGCAAACCAAAAGGTCTTCCAGCAAATGTCGAAGGGTATGCATGTGTGATGGTATTGCCTCCCCTGCTTTACAGTAGTGGTCCAACAGTGGCCAAAACTCAAGAGTATCTAATATGGGCTTCAAAGGTATCTACCTTCGCGCAAGATTACTCTTGGCAGAGATGTAGATAGAAGGGTTTGCCCACATGTGTCACACAGATAGTAATCTCGTTATCTGTCGTATGAGTACGCAAAAACCCGTATTTGCCCAGCTTGTTACCAAACGGGTCGCTTATCAGCGGTTTAATCTAAACACGCCGGTGCTCATCTTATCTAGTTGCTTCTCGCAGGCTGGGATAAACATTATCTGCAAGGAGTGTCACAAATGTTCGACCATACAAACTACTTGCTCCGTAGCGGATAATGAGAAGAATTTGGTACTTTTAAAAGTACACAAATAAAAATAAGTACAAAATATGTCTCTGATTCTGTCGGAAAGAAACCGAGACCGTGAAGAGGTCGTCCATTTCGTTACAGCGTGCTAACTGTTCCCGTAACGCGCTGGTTGTATACACGACAGCCTGAATCAAGTATGTAGAGAGACAGAAAATTGCGTAGTTTGGAGTTCTCACGAGAATGAAGCCCCATATAAATTACCACTACGCGCCTACAACAGTAACAAATCTGGTTTCAGGGTACGGGGAAGACCAAGGGGCGGACTGATAGACAACATCACAGACATCCTATATCAAGATTGGCTGACAACAGCCAATACGACTTACTTAGTTTAAGAACGCAAATTTTCAGCTTCCTTCTAGGCTTCACAGCAAGGGTTGATCGAAAAAGTTTTTTTTTTTTTAAGTAAAAGATGGATTGACTGGTCGGACAATGTTAGCATCAAGCAGTTGTAGAAAGACAAACTAAGGCAGACGTGGGCTGGACGTACTTGAACAATTGTTTGGTTTATTATTTGTTTGTTTTACGTATCATTCGGTCTGCCTTATTTCTCTTCACTCTGCGCAGTTCCCGTGAGTCTCTGAAGACATAAAGAAAGAACTGGACTACTGTTCCCTCAGGTATGTCCCAAGAGACGATTGATACGGAAAGCTCATGTAAAACAGACTGCCAAAGAAACCATGGTTACAAGAGCACATCAATGCTTTGGTGCTGGCTTTCTGTACATGGACCAGCGATAGTAATGGCTGCACCTTCTACACGGAGGCAAAACGGAAATAAAGTAGATGCTGAAGATAGTGATTATGACATTCCTCTTATGTTTCTCTCATACACGCGCGCACGCACGCACGCACGCACACACACACACACACACACACTCTCTCTCTCTCTCTCTTTCTTTCTCTCTTGCATAAGTGCACAAAGCCTTAATTCAGATTCTTACCACGTTGTCTCTTTCCAAATTTATTCCGACAGCTCTGACGTCGGCGTCCTGAGTTTCCAGCTTTGCCGTGAGTGCATTTCTTGTACCTTTTTACCAAGTGTGTTCCAGTTCAGTGCATGTCTGGCAATACTTTAATGTTGTTCGTTTATTTATTTGTTTATCCATTTATATTAATGATTTGCATCAACGCGGATGGAGATTAAAGTAGAAAAATAGTTTAGGTGTATAGGACACATCCTCATGAAACGCTGGAATAGCATTGCCAGATATGCTGTTAACTGTAACTCACATGAAAACAGAAGAGTTGGGAGGATACAGAAAGCTGAGGAAGCGTGGCAGAAGAGACAGCTAAATCAAAGTTTAATAAACCCAAGGGCGGAACTGAATATGACATTTATTAATTCATGCATTACCTTTCAGCTCCCAAAGGGTCATAGGCCTTCAACAAACTCAAGTCGAACCTACATGTCTCGCGCCATCAGAGCAAAGTTTTTCTGTCTTCCTCACCCCTATCATTTCTGTCTCCAGCGCTCTTCCTCGTGTGGTTTTTTTGTCAACACACCCAGCCAACCGTATCTGCTCGTGGTGCGTCATGCTTATGGAAACAAAGCTCTGGCGAATGTCTGTCTACCTCTGCTTCCCATACCCTGGAGATTTCAGATCAAGGACTGCCTTGTAATGTTATCAGCAGGTTTCCTCAATTTGTGTTCTACCCATTGCCAGCAGCTTATTCTCATTTCTCGTTTCTCTGGCATCAATCGCATGGTTCTTTTCATTAGTTCAACATGAGTGATTTTGTCACACCATTCTATTCTACACCAGCACCCATTTACGACAATCTGTCACTTCTTGGTTCTTGTTTATGTTGATGTCCATGTTTCAAAAGGATAAAACAGAAATGCTTTGACCTTTGAGCTGAAGATGCTCGCTGATGCTCACTTTATTTTTTTTTCATACCAGAGTTCTTAAACTGAGATTCATTTCGGCCAATTGGTCTTAATTATCTTTATACATCACCAAAAAATGAATCACGGTAAAACGCACGGCGAAAAACGCTATAAGGCAGAACACGTGACACATACAAACCAATGTTGTGGAACGACACAAAGATCTCGAGATCTTATGGAATGTAGAATAAATAACCTCTCAATTTATCGAGCAACAGTTAATGACCTCTGTTCCAAAAGGACTTTAAGAGTACACTGCTCAGAGACATTGTCCACTAGTCAAGTTGCAATGTGTTCGCTCGTGTTGGATAGGACAGACATTGAGAAAAACTTCTAATAGCTTTACAAGGCAGTGTTTATTCTGGAACCCCGTGTGTAAGAGAGGTAGTCCGAAAAACACACGGAGAAGAGAGATGGAACCACGATATGAATGAGAGAAATAAGAAAAGGGAAGAACAGATGGCACAGGGCAGTAATGTGTTGTACAAACTTGTTGAAGACATATGCTTCTGAGGGCGCTGAAGGGTAACGAATAATTGAAAGAAAGAATGAATGAATGAATGAATGAATGAATGAATGAATGAGTGAATGAATGAATGAATGAATGAATGAGTGAATGAATGAAGGAATGAATGAATGAATGAATGAATGAATGAATGAATGAATGAATGAATGAATGAGTGAATGAATGAATGAGTGAGTGAATGAATGAATGAGTGAATGAATGAGTGAATGAATGAGTGAATGAATGAAGGAATGAATGAATGAATGATAGAATGAGTGAGTGAATGAATGAGTGAATGAATGAGTGAATGAATGAATGAGTGAATGAATGAATGAATGAATGAATGAGTGAATGAATGAATGAGTGAATGAATGAATGAGTGAATGAATGAGTGAATGAATGAATGAATGAATGAATGAGTGAATAAGTGAATGAATGAAGGAATGAATGAGTGAATGAATGAATGAGTGAATGAATGAATGAGTGAGTGAATGAATGAAGGAATGAATGAATGAATGAGCGAATGAATGAATGAATGAATGAGTGAATGAATGAGTGAATGAATGAAGGAATGAATGAATGAGTGAATGAATGAATGAGTGGATGAATGAGTGAGTGAATGAATGAGGGAATGAATGAAGGAATGAATGAATGAATAATGAATGAAGAAATGAATGAATGAATGAGTGAATGAATGAATGAGTGAATGAATGAATGAGTGAATGAATGAATGAGTGAATGAATGAGTGAATGAATGAATGAGTGAATGAATGAATGAATGAATGAGTGAATGAATGAGTGAATGAATGAATGAATGAGTGAATGAATGAGTGAATGAATGAGTGAATGAATGAATGAATGAAGGAATGAATGAGTGAATGAATGAGTGAATGAGTGAATGAGTGAATGAATGAGTGAATGAATGAATGAGTGAATGAATGAGTGAATGAATGAGTGAGTGAGTGAATGAGTGAGTGAATGAATGAATGAATGAAGGAATGAATGAATAATGAATGAATGAATGAGTGAATGAATGAATGAGTGAATGAATGAATTAATGAATGAGTGAATGAATGAATGAAGGAATGAATGAGTGAGTGAATGAGTGAATGAGTGACTGAATGAATGAGTGAATGAATGAATGAATGAATGAGTGAATGAACGAAGGAATGAATGAGTGAATGAATGAAGGAATGAATGAGTGAATGAATGAGTGAATGAATGAATGAATGAATGAATGAATGAATGAATATACTCGCATGTTTGAAAATTCTGTCAGAAATGACTTCATCTTTCAAACAAGCTTATTTCTTTCTCTTTTTTTTTTAAACGTATCTCTCTCTATTCCATGATCGGTAAGGCTTCTACGTTATATCTACATAATGCGTAAACGTTTAAGAAAGGTCCACTAATGTCTAGACGTCGGACATTTAAATTTGTAATCAGTTTTTAACACCAGCAAAAGTCTGGGTTGTTAGTAAATGTTTCCTTAACTCTCTCTGAAAAAAATTGACAGAGAAAACAAGTTACCAACATGTTTGATTTGTTTTGGCTTTAAGGACTATCTTGATTGCACACGGACAACTCCATCAGAGCTCCGCTCTACTCCCTTATATCATACAAGGAGGATCTCGGTCCAATACACGAACTCCGTGCACCAGCGAGAACCCCAGTGTGTGTATATAGGAATCACACATTCTATACATATTTCTGTGATGGGTAGGTTTTAATTTTTTTTTAATTTTGCCAGGGCAGCAGCCTTATGGCCTACTCTTTACGACTTCCAACTGCCGTGGTATTTTAACGTGCGTAACTTGTGCACGTGACCTCCTGTTTTTTCGCCATCCGAGATAGCTAGGCGTCCGATCTCACTACCTAGGAAACCAGGAGGGAGTAAGACATCACTGGGACCACTGATTTTGAAAAAAATGTCCATAAATTATTTTCCGGCACCTTTAGAATTCGAGGCGGACAAGTCACATCACGTGTTCAAGCAGTTCTGGCTTCTATAGCAAGTTTAATTTTACACGACGAGATCGCTACCAGCACGCACAACACCCCCCCCCCCCCTTCCTCTTTTTCTTTAGGCTTCGTTTTTGGACCTGCTTGGTAAGCCTTAAATAAGATTGGTCGAGTGAGACAGACAAACATATGGAGAAGAGAGGTACAGACAGACGGGAAAAGGAAAGAGGAAGACACAGAAAGAGCATAAGCTGGCCCCACGTGACAGGAAGATTTGACATGAGTTTGTTGAAAGCATTTGCTCTTTGGGGAGTTGGTAGTTCATGATGATGGTGATCGCAGACAAACCTATTCATTGCCCTCCAACAAGTAGATTTGGCTGTTTCAATTCCCTTTCAAAAAAAAAAAAAAAAAAAAAAAAAAAAAATTACACTAAGTGGAGCATTATTAATTTCCATTTGTAACTGGCTGTGCACAAGAATCAAATGATCTCGCATCTAGGATTTCCATACGGACACATTCTGAACAAAGTAACGAAGTGACGCCAAGTTCATATTCTAAGGTCATACCATCATCATCAGGTGACACCTTCACATCGAAGATCAGCTGCAATGGATCTCCAACGTCTTCTGCCTCTTGTTTTGATGGTCCATCTCTTGATGTTATCTTCCCACTTATAGCGCTGTCTTCCTCTTGCACGGTTGTCTTCAACTCTGCCCTCTATTAAGGTCTTCAGTGTCCGGTGTTATGTCTTTTTTACACTGCTAAAACATTTTCGCTGTCTAATTTTGATGTCCTTCATTAATTCTCTTTTCATTGCTAGGTTTACTAGGACCTCTTTATTTGTTTTCTTCTCTGTCCTTGAGACGTGCCGTATTCTTCTAAATATCCACATCTCAAAAGCCTCAATTCTTTTCTTCTAATTGCTCGTTCATTGTCCATGTTTCTACACCAAACAATAATGAAGACATTATATAGCATTTGATGATTCTCAGTTTGAATGTGTGTGTTAGTTGTTTAGATGTTAGGCCATATAATACGCAGAGCAAGTGAACAGTCTTGCTGTAAGAATAGTTAATTCATCATTCTTCACCCTTCAGCTTCCGCTGGAGCAAAGGCCTTCAACATATTTACACCAGTTCTCTCCGACCTGTCTTGTTCAATCAAGGTCTACTTCTATCTTTTTCACCACTTTCAAGTCAGTCTCCGATTTTGTTTTTATGTCTTCTCTTTGCCTTTTACTTTCGGGATTTCAGAACAAGGACTGCATTGTAAATAAGGACAAATGACGACACGGAGAAAATGTGGTTGCAATGACTACTTCAGAAGTTAAGATTGCGTCATCCAATTGGCGCTCAAGGTCTCGTGGGGAATCACGCGCCAGGGCTATAGAAAAGATAAGGACTGAGTCATTCGCGTCGGGAAGGTGAAGCTACCAGCCTACTGACCCCCCCCCCCCCTCCCCCTTTCCCGGATCTTGAAAACTAGAGATAATTCGCGATTTTTAAGTTCATATTCGTGATCAGCATGCCCAAATTAGTTAAAAATAGCTACTTTTGTCTCGGATACATTTTTGCTGTTGTCCAGTATAATCATCTGATAAATGATCATGCCGGGGATGATGTTGCCATGCCATGTCATTGCGAGGCTGTGGGGTCAGTGGACTTTCCTTCCAACCCGGTCAGGAGCTTCGCTCCTTTTCATCCACACGGGATTTATGTGCAGGAGCCGTTCAGGTTATTCAGTCAAATTTCCGGTCATAAACATTCCTTCAAACGCTGACGCCCGGGTTTGAACCATGAAAACCTGGTCGCCAGTACAACGCCGTAGCCATTACACCAGCGCGGCTCCCCAACCTTGTCATTTAAATGTAAAGAAAGTTTCTCTCGTGGGATTAAGCTTAATTCTCATCGAGGGTAAATTCTGAGATAGATGGGATAGTAGAATAGGAGATAGGGGACACATAAGTATGTGTCGGGAAACGCAATACTCAGGAGAGCGTTTCGTTTCTATTTTTTTACCATGGTTGTTGTTGGTGGTACCAGTGAGGGTACTAATCTCTGGAACAAAGTGAGCGTAGAAGTGGACTGGCGTAGAAATTCGGGACCAGCTTGGCAGTTACTTTATGATTGTACTTGAAACGTGCTGCACCTTTAATCTTGACCAGAGACGTGAGAACTCCAGTGATCTATCTGCACAGAACCCATCAGCGGGAGCAGAAACTACTATTTGCAGCTATGTTAAACCTATAAGCTGCAAAAGTGAACTTTTTTCATAAAACCTACTATCATTCAATGATGAACATTTTCTTTTAAATTATTCAAATTTTCTAAAACCTTGTTAAACTTAAATGGTTATTAAATCTGTTATTTATAATTATACAAATTTAACTTCGATTCAATCATTTTACATGTACTGCATGTTTGTCTCAGTCAATTTGCTGAACACACTCTAAACAGAGATATACCAGAATAATAAGAATTCCAGTGAGTAAATCAGGGTGGGGGCTTGACGAGCTAAAATTAATAATTGCTTAATCCTTCACAAAAGGTGTTGGCAGATCATAGAATTAACGTGCTCAGCCAATGCAGCATTGTTTTCGTTTTTCTGACTATCTTGTGAATACTCCCGTTGGATAGAAGTGTCATTACCCTTCTATTTACAAATCTGCCTAGAGTAATCTTGTACATAGGTAGACACCTTTGAAGACCCGCTTCAAGTACTCTTGAGTTTTGGCCACTGTTGGACCACTACCGTAAAGCAGGGGAGGCAACCCGTGACAAATATATCGTAACAACAGGTAAGATTGGAGGAAAAAGAGATACGGGAAGACAAAGAGAGAAATATTGGATAGTTTGACATCGTGGCATGGAAAGAAGTCAATAGCAGAATTGATATATTGAACTGGAGACACGAAGTTGTGGAAAGGCATGATCTCCTACGTCACTAGCCATGGTACTTGAAGAAGAAAGGAGACCCTTCAGTATTTGCTGAGGGACACTGGACACCTATGGGTTTGCCCATGTGACGATACGGTTGTGCGATCTCAAATCCACTCCGGCAGGATTGCATTACATTCCCGTGCGAGTGACATTTTCTTATTTTTCTCTCCCCTGTCATTATATGTGGCGTATTTTATGCACCATTATTCACTCCCTATGCTGAATCTAGTAGGAAGAGGTCTCTAACACTCCACACCCCTACGGAAGTATCGACCACGGGACTATCTTTAATTTTCACATGTTTGCTTTGAGCCCATCCCAGACGTGTTCACGTTCCGCCAGGTAATTAGACCGGCCAGGCGATTATACGTTATCACATAAGCCGGCTAACCCCTTCGAACGTGACCGTCCAACAGTTGACCCCAGATGGCTAGCGACTATCCCTATGTTTGCACAAAACGCAGATAATGAGGTAATCGCTTCCGATGTACGCTCTGTATCGAGATTACAGATAAATCTGTATGAAAACTCAAGATTTGCAGACGATAGCATCGGGGCAGTATCAGTGCACAACATTTGTTTGTGAAGATAGCACAAGATGCCGGCGGATGTCTGACGCAACGATATGAAGAGGTCACGCGTGGATATTAAATTTAATAGTTTGAAACACGTGAGGGCATTTTTTGAATTTGAAACACCCCTACCCACGTAGTGCTGAACGAGATTCGATTGGATTGGTTGATTTGAGAGGCCGGAATATACAATGTATCTCATTGGAGAATTAGGCGGAAACACAGCTGGAATTTGAACTGAGGATTGTGAGATATAATGTAGTGAAATCAAAGTCAGTACACACACTGCAGCGCAAACGTCAGACTAGCGACTCCTAAAAGCCAGAAAGAAAAAGGAGACATTGGACTTAAAAATTCCACAACTATAAGTAACAGATCTCGTACTGGGCAAATTGGGAATTTACAAGTAAACTCGCATTTTTAATAAAAGACTGGAAACTTAGGAATTTGATCACAAGTCATAGAGGAATTAAACAAAAGTTTTCCTAGGCCAGTAATTTCGAAGAACATCCGCCGTCAGAGGAATTAACTCTAATTTCCCAGACCAAGTCATTGAGGAATTAACAAAGGTTTTCCCAGGCCAGTGATTTCGCAGAACACCCACCGTCAGAGGAATTAACTCTAATTTCCAGACCTAAGTGATTTCGAAGCTTCTAATACAGAGCTGCGTCCACCCAAATCTGTGCAAGGAGATTGTGTAGTCCCAAAATTTTTACTAATGTAAATTTTACAGGTTTCTTGCTAAGTGGTTATATATGAGGCTGGCAAACTCAACATAAGAAAACAGTATATGCATGAACCATTACTGCAAGAGCTGGTGATTGTTTCTGATTAGTCGTGCGAAAACCCGACAGCAGAGGTGACCCCAGGACTCCGACTGGAGCAGTAATGAGTGATGATTACATCATGTGTGCCTCAAGTGTAGCATCTCATTTTTCAGATGTATGTAACTCGTTAATGTTAGTACAGGCACAAATCATATTCTCACTGTCTAGACACAAGTTATTCGTTAATCCTCAGAGTAATATTGGTGAATTTTAACCATATTCTCGGAGTTACGTTGTGCGTGCTCGAGAACTAAATTCTTCTGAGAGTTTAACATTGCTGGGCGGACAACGGGAACGTGAGCCTGTTAGAGTGCTCTAAACAAATGTACTTAGCAGAAGGCATTTGTTTTTCGATTTTTCTAAAGTTCGTGGTTACAAGCCATCAGACGATTTGTGGTACTAACGCGGCTAGTGTGAGAGAAAAGCATCCACCCTAACCGCCTACAGTGGAAGAGAGTGTGGAGAAGGCTATCGTCATCACAGAATTGATGAACCACGGCTGCAGGACTCAGCTAGAGTTAATTTCTTGTAAAATAGGCGAAAGCAACAGACGTTTGATAAATCCTCACCTACGTCTCCAAACTACGTCTCGAAAACTTTTATCTAAATTTCACCAATCTTTCCATATTTATTTTAACTGTTAAAGACTAATTGATTATTAAAATTGTTACATGTTGTTTTAAAACTGAACAATCATAGTCGCTTCAGTTTTATATGTATGAAAGCAAACGTATGAGCCAGAATATTATATATATATATATATATATATATATATATATATATATATATATATATATATATATATATATATATATATATATATATATATATATATATATCAAGACAAATAGTTACCTCTAAACAGAGCTATTACTTATAAGAGGAATTTTGTTGGATTACACCAACTGGGGGCTTGAACGGGCTAAATCATTGCTTAAATCCTTCACAAAAGGCGACGGACCAGATATAATGCGTTAACATTGTTCAGCCCAATGCAACATTGTTCGTGACTTCTGGACATATCTTGTGAAATCTCCCTTAAGGTAGAAGTGTCGTTAATCTTCTATCTACATCTCTGCCAAGAGTAATCTTGCGCGCAGGTAGATACCTTGGAAGCCAATATTAGATACTCTTGAGTTTTGGTCACTGTTGGACAACTACTGCAAAGCAGGGTAGGCAATCCGTGACAGCCCGGATGGCAGTGATGTCGACTCAGATCACCAATAACAAGAACAATAATTGTCAACTAGATTCCAGAACGTGTGGCCGGTACCAAGCGTCAGTCGTCTGCTCGTCTGTTAGTCCAAAGGTGTTTGTCTGGTTCTTTATTGTTGTCAAAATACTTGATTATATTAGATCACTTCAAGCCACAAGCATCAACTCTGAATATTTTATAACCTGAGCTGGGCACAACGGTTTTTTTATTGTTTTTTTTTTTTTTTTTAAACCGGCGGGGAAAACGCGCTAAATTTCTTGAAATTCGCAGTCTGTTCGAATATTTCATGAGTTCTGGTTATTGTATGCCACTCTTATCTGATATTTTGCAAGGAGGGTTTGATTTTTGTTTCGTTTGTTTGTTTTAGCTTTTTATTTATTAATTGTGTATTTTTAAATCACTTTTTTAACGTAAGATTACTTTAATTCTTCATTATGATTGAAAACTGTTAATGTAAGCTGTTATATTACCGTTATATTGTTGCGTGCCTTCCAGTGCATGTGAGAATGAATGTGTATGTTAAGGATACAATTAATATGTTATAATATGTTGCTACACGCAGGCATATATCCATTGATTTGAGGAGATATAGCTGTCTGTAGTAAAGTCAGTTTTTGTGTACGAATTTTACTTATACTGAACACCGCATAACTTGCTACGTCATCGGTCACTAATGACGTAATATATCACGCGTTTGCATTCTAGCGGTCAGCCGTCATGGCCTCTCGTATTTTTTAGTCGTCCAGAGTAGACGTACTTTTTTTCAAGCTCCCTAAGATTGTGGAGACTTGTATTCTGATGTTCAGTGGCATTGTTATTTCGGAGGCCGCCACTTACTTGATATTATGCAGAATGGTACATTAACTTACCCAGAAGTTATTACCATATCCAGGAAGTATTTTTTCGAATAATGCATCTAAGATTTTGTCATGAATATTTCTGCCGCATTGCTTGGGTCCTCGTGGTCTATACGAACCTCTAGACACAACGGCCAGAATTAAGGAGAGGAGAGGTGATGCGTGATGCCATATGATGATGGATGGTATCCGCATGTCTGGTTTTGTGTAGTGTGCAGATGTGTTCAGTCAAACAATGTTCATACAAAAATAACTGGGCAATCCACATAGGACGTCAGTAAACTCACGACGTATAAAGTCAATGATTCTTGAAACAGCCGTTGACGTTTTTCTTCATTATTTATTGTGGACGCCACAGTGACAAAATGGTTACGCGAATATGTAGACACATCAAACAGTCATTATCACAGCAACATTCAATACAGCAATAGACGGTAGACAGCATTACAATGATGAGTCAGATGCATGTTATATTTCATAGTGCTGTAAATGTAGTCAGGTGAAAAACTCCATCCTTTTCTATAACAGCCAGGAGATAACCAGATGTATGAGATCAGTTCACTCTCCTTAGTCTGACTTCAGCAAGACAGACACGTCTGCCGAAGTATAAATAATGTCCTCAAAAATATCCTCTAGATAATAAAGGTTTTTCAAACCTAGTTCATTTAACAAAGTAGCAAGTAATGGTCCTTGGTACCTGCATCAACCGATGCAGCACAATACAGCGACATGTGAGCTAGGAAAACATCTCGTGACGACGACTTTCGAAGACAGGCTATGAATCGAAATCGCTCACGACCAAAAATCGACAGAGTTAATGAAAAAGTCAATTTACCTTGCTTTCATGAAATACACAGAAATATCACGCCTCCCGACATGTGGGAAACACTAGAGGTATTATCTCGAATAAACGAAATATCCATAAGAGGACTACACATCCCTGACAGAACAAAAAATAGCGGAGATCCCCTCTTCAACGAGGCATCTCTTTCGCCATTCAAATCGCTCACTCCACTAGTGGTGGGCGGAAACCGATCGACCAAGAAGCAAGACAAGTCATGCGCAGTCCAGCGCAAAATGACCACAGCTCAAACTTAACTGCATTCGATACCAACGCGAGAAGACAAATGCTTACCGAGAAAAGTGACTATAAATTTCAAGCAGTTGTTGCCCTTGCGTTATAAAATAGATATTGAAATAAAACGATGTTGCGAGAATTTATCACGCAACATATCACCACCTCCTCCCGATAAAAAAAAAATGTGGAACATATTTTTTTTTTTAAATATCAAAGAGCATGCGATAAGCGGCTCAAAACGCACGAATTATGCGCTGATAATTAATTAAATTGCCTAACATGAGGCTAAATATAGAGTGTCTGGTGAGGATATACCTCAACAGAAAAATAAATATGTCTCAAAAAATATTCACATCGGGGAGGTGTCACCAACACACATCACGTTAGCATGTAAACACAATATACGTATGCAAGTTACCATAATCATCATTAAACAGCATACTCTAATATTGTCTTTAAAAATGGATGTACAAATCTGATAGGAAAATTTAAATAGTACATTCTTTGACATGTAATGACATAAGTACATAGTAAAGTTAAACTACATGACGATCCAGGACATATGCTCTGGTATTCCGAGGGTAAGTACACAATCTAGAACTCGTCATGCTTGATACTAGTAAGGTAAGTCCTCAGCTCAACAATGACATTCTGAGAAAGTACAAGCAATATAATGCTAATTAATAACTAATATGCTTCATAAGGTACAATACATTATTAATAATTGTGGCTGTTTAGTAAACTAACGGCCCTTATATTAACTACTCAGTCCTCCTCTATCATCTTAAAAAACGAACAGAAGAAGATGACAACAAAGCACGATAGTGTGTACATATAAAGTAAGTACAGATGTGCTAATCTATTGTAGAAATATAGGTGTGTTATGACTCTGTAATATATGGAAATATAGGACAGAAGTATTAGTTGGAGTCATGTGGGCATCTAGACAAAATGTCAGCCATCACATTATCCGCACCACGGATAGCTCGTACCGTGAAGTGAAAAGGTTGAAGAGCTATAGCATATCGAGTGGATCTCGAACTCTTCAAATTCTTAGTCTGAATAGCTGTAAGAGCTTTCTGATCAGTCTCTAGAATGAAATGTGCGCCCAGGAGGAATCTTTGTAGCTTTAGAATTGACCAAACCATCGCTAACAACTCACGGTCTAAAACCGAGTAGTTCCTCTCTGCCGCATTTAGTTTTCTAGAAATGTACATAACAGGATGCAGAGTATTTGCATATTCTTGCATCAGTGCTGCTCCAATCCCAGTGGATGAAGCATCACTCCGAAGAACAAAAGTCCTATCAAGAGTAGGTAATCTTAAGATGGGAGGAGAAGAAAATATATTCTTGATTTGGTCTAGTGAAGATTGGCATTCTTCAGACCAACGGACCAGATTAGGCGAACCTTTCTTCAACAATGTTGAGAGAGGTGCCATGATCGAAGATAAATTTGGAATAAATCTCCCATAAAATTGAATTAAACCTAAGAGACTCCTAACTTGTTTCTTCGTTTTAGGAACAGAGATGTTCAGTATTTTGGAAGTATTGTGGTCTTCTGTCTTCAAGAGACCATGACCAACACGATGACCCAGGAAAGAGATTTCACCAAAACCAACAAAAGCTTTAGAAGGTTTTGCTGTCAAATTATTCTCACGTAGAGTGGACAGTAAGTCATATAACCCTAAATAGTGATCTTCCCAGGTATCACTGAAGAGACAGATGTCATCTAAGTATGCGATGACATCCGAACGATGTGACAGAATTCGACGCATCATGCGAACGAAAGTGGCAGGGGCGTTCATGAGACCAAAAGGCATAACATTCCATTGAAATAGACCCCTAGGTGTAGAAAAAGCAGTAAGAGGTTTGGCATGCTCTGCTAAAGGCACTTGCCAATAACCTTTAGACAAGTCAAGTTTAGTGAAGAATCTAGAATTAGAAAGTCTAATCAGTAGATCTTCTAACAAAGGCATCGGTTCAGCGTCGAACTTTGTGACCTGATTCAATTTGCGATAATCAACGCAAATTCGTATGTTCTTATCCTTCTTCCGGACAATAACCATGGAAGAAGAATATGGTGAAGTCGATGGTTCAATTATATTTAATTGAATCATTTCATCCAATTCCTTTTCCACTTGCGACTGAAAGTGTATAGGAATAGGATACGGCCTAACCCTAATTGGATTATTGTCGGTAAGAATTATGTCATGTTCTATGACATCTGTGTGTCCAGGAATGTCAGTGAGAACATCCTGAAATGTTTGTAACATCGACGAGACTTGTCGATGTTCGTCACCAGAAAGATTAGGAGAAACAGAAACGTTTTTCCAAGATTCCGTGGAATGTAATGGAACCACTGGAAGGGGAAGGTTGACATCAGAGAAGGTAGCTTCCTCATCCTGAATGACAGACAGGGATGAATAATGACCGTGAGGTGCAGGAGCATCATCCGTTGCCTGGAAAATAGGCAGCAAATAGTCCGGACGTTCGTGAAATTCCGAAAGCATGTTTATGTGGAAAGTTTTATGCTTTCCATCAATATCGACCACATAGTCAACATCGGAAATCCGAGAGACTATTGCATACGGACCTTTCCATGCAATAAGAAGTCTATTTTCCCTACTGGGGAGTAGGACGAATGCTTTGTCACCTGGACAAAGTTGTCGTAGACATCTATTCTTGTTAGCAAACTGCCTTGCCTTCTCTTTAGCAATTTCTGATGAAGCAGTTGCTAGCTTACATGCCTCAATGATCTTTTGTCTAAGAGCAATGACATACTCATATGAGGATTGAGTTTCATCGCTAATATCATCGGCAGTGATGAGATCGTGTAATAAAGACATAGGGCCGCGTGGACGCGCGCCAAAGACAAGTTCGAAGGGAGAAAATCCTGTGTGTTCATTAGGGACTTCTCTATAGGCAAAGAGAGCCGCGGGTAAAACCCTGTCCCAATCTTGAGGATGATCTTCAGTTATCTTACCAAGCAAAGTCTTGAGCGTTCTATTCAGACGCTCAACTAACCCATTAGACATAGGATGGTAGATACTACTGAGAGATCGTTCAATATGTAAGGTAGACATTACCTGTGACATAGTGTCAGATATGAGTTGAGTGCCATGGTCTGACAATATTTCTCTGGGGAACCCCAAGCGAGAAAATATCAACCAAAGAGCATCTGCGATATCTGTAGTAGATATGCTCTTAAGAGGAATAGCCTCTGGCCAACGTGTGCACATATCGACACATGTAAGGATAAACTGATGTCCTCTGGCCGACTTGACCTTAAAAGGGCCAATAATATCTATGGCCATTTTCTGAAACGGCCGAATAGGAATGTCAGCAGCCTGGATAGGCGCAGCATGTCGTGGTCCTCTAGATTTGACCTCCTGACATACCTTGCATGATCGGCAGTAAATACGAATGTCCTTATTGACAAAAGGCCAAAAGAAAGCCGCAAGGACTCTCGACTTCGTACGGGCAAAACCCATATGTCCAGCACATTGCGAGTCATGAGCATGTTGTAATATTTGCACTCTCATGCTCTTGGGAACAAGAATTTGCGAATGTGCCGACGTAGTCGAATCTTGTACCATACGTACAAGTACGCCGTTTCTCATTGCAATCCAAGATTTTCTATTTGTATCCTGATTCGGATCACCTTTCTTCGCAAGAACGAAGAATTTTTTTAAAGAAGGATCTTCTTCTTGCAATTTTATGAAAGAGTCACGAGTGATTACTAAGTGACTATCTTGGCTATCAACTTCATTATCACTATTCAGTGAAGTTTCGGGTGTTTGTAGAGCTTGTGCTCTTGTAACTACTGCATTTGTAGCTTGCATGTTATTATCTTCCCAAGCAGCAATCTGCTGTGGGGTACACTCCCTAACTCCGTGAATACGACCAATAATAAGGTCCGCAATAGGATTAGGTAAGAGACAAGCATGCACATCTCCAGTAAAGAAAGGAGTGGCAATGCGAATTACAGCAGTAGGATATTTTTCTAGAGTGCCGCCAAATGTGACACATTTAATAACCCTTCCTGTAGCACAAGATGGATCTACAAGCGATTGTCTAACACCAATAGTGGTGCATCCGGAATCGAAAAGTAGTGAGACCGGAGTATCATTAACAAGACCCTTATGTAGAATTAAAGAACCCCTCCCGTCATGCGCAACAGCAGCAGGAAGAGCGGGAAGTGGGTGACCACAACTCAAAGTAGTTATGGTACCCGGTTCGAATAAAGTACTGCATTGGGGGCATTTGTTTGCTCTCTCAAAGTCAAAAGCAGAACCAGTGACAGCGTCAAAGTTTTTACTATCAACAACATGATTACAGGCTCCCTCAGTTTCCTGTTGTACAGCATTAGCCTGCTGATATCTCTTTTTTTTGTGTTGAGATCTACCCCGACTATTATTACCTCTGAAGTTATCAGAGTTATTATTATCTCTGCAGTTATTATTGTCTCTATTGTAATTGTTATCCTGGTTCGAATTCCAGTTTCCACGATTACTATCATGTTCACATTGATGCGAACATCTATTTGTTTGGTTCTGAGGTCTTCGGCAGGAATAACCTCTATTACCATATCCTCTTTTGAAATGCTTATAATTATTAGGGTGATAGTAACGAGTACTATCAGGTTGTCTCCAATTCTTCGAAGAAGAATCACCATGAAATTGATTTCCATGATTTTGACAGAAATTACCGCTACTCTTTCTATCAAAATTTTGTTGGAATCTACGAGCAAAGTTTTGACCATACGGAGCTGCCGAAGCAACTGGTAAACCTTCTTTCACCTTAGAGTTACCCATGGTTATGTGTGGGTGCGCAGTTACGTATTGGCAACAGAAATCTTCCATTTCTTTTATTGTTTTAGGTTTACGTTCATGAAGGAAAGCAAGGAAAGACTCATTGACAGACGACATGACTTTGTCTCTAAGTATTAAGTCCATAAGTCCTTCATAAGTTTTTTCCGTCTTAGATAGTTCAACCCATCGTGAGAAAGTAATGCGTATTCTTGCAATAAACTCGGAGAATTCAACTCCATTTTCAGGTAACATGTTTTTAAATTGTAGACGATAGCCGTCTTCGTTAAGCTGATATTTCTTTAACAAAGCGGCCCTGACAACCTCATAATTGTTCTTGTCAGGTTCATCCACCATATTTAATATACTTAGAGCTTTACCTGTCAGTATCCCTGATAACTGATAAACATATTTTGCTTTGTCTATGTTATGAGCTGTACATGCTTGTTCAAATCTGTCCAGATAGAACATTATGTCATCACTGGAAGGACTAAATGTTGGTAACTTAATCTTAAAAGTATCATTATTAGCCTTACCAGAAGATGAACCCTTGTTTGAATCATTACCATTACTCATGCTCGTCAATTTCAATTTTTCCAACTCTAAAGCTAAGACCTTTTCTTCATGTTCCATTTTTGCTTTCTCTTTCCTCTCATCAGACTCTCTCTGTAATCTTCTTTCCTCAGCCTGAGCCTCTTTTTGAAGTCTTTCAGCTTCTTTTTCAAGTCTTTTATTTTCAGCCTCTTTTTCAAGTCTTTTATTTTCAGCCTCTTTTTCAAGTCTTTTATTTTCAGCCTCTTTTTCAAGTCTTTTATTCTCAGCCTCTTTTTCAAGTCTTTTATTTTCAGCCTAGCTGGAGTTTTCTTTCCTCAGCTTCTGATTCCCTTTTTTGTTTTTCCATTTCCATTTGGAATCTTTTTTCATCCACCTGCATCTGCAGTTTCTTTTGTTCAGCTTCCATATGCAGTTTCTTTTGTTCAGCTTCCATTGCTTTATCATATCGAGCAGTTGCAAATTCTTCTAACTTATCACCAGTCTTCCCAAGCAATTTACCCTGCTCAATAAAGTGCTCAAATGTAGACATCTTGTCTAACATATGAGTCCAAAACCTGAAATAATTAACTAATTTATTTCAAACCTAAGTGTAACAAGTCTTAATTAAGCACTTGTATATTCACATCACCTTATATTATCCCAGTCTCTGTGGGAAACAAGTCTCCAATCAAAGAACTTGTATATGAAATATCAGCACTCAATTCTTGATCATAAGTGCACTTCTCATTCAATAGTGCACGACACTATTCATCATTCATTTATCATCAGTGTAGTAGTAACAGTGCATTAGCATAGCCCATTAACTAATTACTATAACTGTAAACAATGACTATGTAAACACATGCAGAATGTAAACATTGAAAATGTAAACAATACAAACAATGTAAACAATAACAATGTAAACAATAACAAAGATCAGCAACAATACAAAAACGTTCGCAGAAATCAACTAAAAATAAAGCAGAAATTAATGAAATATCACAAAAAATGTGACGATATCTGCGATAGAATTAAACAAAATACATGACACCACAGTGTATAAACAAAAATGTTGTATGAAACTAAATTATAGACAAGAGTAGGCTAACAAATACAAACAAATCAAAACAAAACTAAAGAATGCGAAATAATAACGAAAACAATATTAAAACATGTCATCACAGCTAACATAAATAGCAACAGAAGTCGCTTAGCAAATTCCAGTATCGGAAATTTGCAAACCCTACAGAAAACGCTCACAATAGACGACCTCTATGACGTGGCATAATCTAACGGAGACACCACCCAACCGAGAACCCGCTGAAATATAAACATATAAATATACAAATAACATATAAACATATAACATATAGAATGAGATGATACACAGAAGACTCAGCAGAAGTATAAGGGCACAGTTTACATACAAACAGGCCACTTAACTTATAGGCTTCCAATCGTAGAACAGCAGAAAAAACGGATGTCAATCAACGTCCTAAAGAGCGAAGCTCCAACGATGATGGCACATCTGAACTGCTTCCACTGCTAACACGATGGTACAAGAGCTTCTGAAATACTGTGTGTTGAGTTGTTTCGGCACTTGACCTTCTAATCCAAAAGTAAGTTGATGGAAATCGGTACTTGGCCTTCTTCAGAAAACAACCCGTTTCAACCGGCACTTGACCTTCACAAAAACGACAGCACTGGAACCTTGACAGCAGCAACTTGCTTGACTTGCGTAAAAGATAACAGCAGTCCGAGTTATCCGGCAACATGTAACAACGCCGGGTACTGTCAAATTCTTGTTTCCGTCAAAAAGTTGAAATTTTGACTTTTACCGGGCAACGCCGAGTACTTTGAAAATTTTGAAGATGTTGACTGTATTGAAGAATGTTAATTTCTTGAAGGATGCTGATGAATTCTTGTTGAAAATGAAGTGGGTAAGGGACCCCGTGTTTGCTGGTACCAGAATCAAACCAGCTTATGGCCACCAAATGATGCGTGATGCCATATGATGATGGATGGTATCCGCATGTCTGGTTTTGTGTAGTGTGCAGATGTGTTCAGTCAAAACAATGTTCATACAAAAATAACAGGGCAATCCACATAGGACGTCAGTAAACTCACGACGTATAAAGTCAATGATTCTTGAAACAGCCGTTGACGTTTTTCTTCATTATTTATTGTGGACGCCACAGTGACAAAATGGTTACGCGAATATGTAGGCACATCAAACAGTCATTATCACAGCAACATTCAATACAGCAATAGACGGTAGACAGCATTACAATGATGAGTCAGATGCATGTTATATTTCATAGTGCTGTAAATGTAGTCAGGTGAAAAACTCCATCCTTTTCTATAACAGCCAGGAGATAACCAGATGTATGAGATCAGTTCACTCTCCTTAGTCTGACTTCAGCAAGACAGACACGTCTGCCGAAGTATAAATAATGTCCTCAAAAATATCCTCTAGATAATAAAGGTTTTTCAAACCTAGTTCATTTAACAAAGTAGCAAGTAATGGTCCTTGGGACCTGCATCAACCGATGCAGTACAATACAGCGACATGTGAGCTAGGAAAACATCTCGTGACGACGACTTTCGAAGACAGGCTATGAACCAGAAATCGTTCACGACCAAAAATCGATAGAGTTAATGAAAATGTTAATTTACCTTGCCTTCCGGAAATACACAGAAATATTATGCCTCCCGGCATGTGCAAATACACTAGAGGTATTATCTCGAATAAACGAAATATCCATAAGAGGACTCTCACATTCCTGACAGAACAAAAAATAGCGGAGATCCCCTCTTCAACGAGGCATCTCTTTCGCCATTCCAAATCGCTCACTCCACTAGTGGTGGGCGGAAACCGATCGACCAAGAAGCAAGACAAGTCATGCGCAGTCCAGCGCAAAATGACCACAGCTCAAAACTTAACTGCATTCGATACCAACGCGAGAAGACAAATGCTTACCGAGAAAAGTAACTATAAATTTCAAGCAGTTGTTGCCCTTGCGTTATAAAATAGATATTGTAATAAAATGATGTTGCGAGAATTTATCACGCAACAAGAGGATTGTATTATATTTCTTTGCCACTTATTATACGATGCCTGATTGAGATTTATGGACTGAAGACTAACTATGAAGAACAACATTGTTGATACATTCTTCCATGCCACATATATTATTACTTGATGGAGCCAGTTTTATGAGAATAAACGTTTGCCATGTTTACTGTGTACCTGCGACTTGCCGGCTCATGTTGTACCTATCAGATTTGTCCTGAATGACTGCCCATTATCATTTGCGTTACATAACACGATGTACTCTACAAGATCGACTGTCATATTTGTATTTGTCACCTCCAAGTCGTAACAGTGTACAATGGGAATAGAAGCAAATGAAGTAGCGGTTAAGGAAGCTAAAACAGGAAGAAGCAGCCTTAACCACATAAACACAGGTTTGGGCCCATCAGAGATCAAAAGCATAATAAAAGGTCTAATAGCAACGGAATGGACAGAAGATTAGAAACAAAGCCAGAATGGTAGACAGATTTATAAGCCGCTGAAAGATCCAACACCAACATGTCAGATAAATAGAGAGCCAAAAATTCCATGCAATAAAAAACTGAATGATTAAAGAGAACCAAAATATATAAACAAAATATTCACCACAAATATTCACTATACAAGTTAAGATAAATTACAATGCTTTACAAAGCAGTGCATTCCCATTATAAATACACGAGTTAATATCAAGGGCAATCAATATGAAGGTAGTATACAATAAATTAGCGTACAAACATCTCAAAATTCAAGAGGATGACGTGAGATATACTCAAATACAGGGAAGAGATACACCAACAGATCTTAAAAAACGCCACACCAAACGCCAGAGAATTTAGTCTGGAAAAACAAAAATTGTAAGGTACTATATAGAAAAAAGGAACACTATATACCCAAATTATAACCCTTATGGGGTTGATCCGGGTATCCCATTGTCGTGAGTGTGTAAATTTTAGAGTATATGTCGAGTAAGACAATTTGAGTGAACTGCAAGCTTTGTAGAGAAAACACAGATAAGGTGTGAAATTAGGGAGTACTTAAGACGACCTGGAAGGAGGTCTATTAACGCTATCACTATTTCCAAGCCCACAACTGACGTATGTAGTCTTAAGTATCACCGCTCTCTCTTCTTTCTCACAGACAGAAAAATAGTAAGAGCTTACATATGAATGGATGAAGGTCGTGAACAGCGCATTAACAAAAGGTTAAAATTTATTAAAGTTCTCTTTAGCTTGTATAGAAGAAAATAATAACAATTTCAGCATAACAATAACTGAACAAATAACAAAGTTAACAATTACATCAATTCATACATCAAGGAACAAAACCAACTAGTAGGCCCCGACAGGGACAATAAACAAAGAGTTAACAGTCCTTCCGCTTCTGTGGACAAAAAATGCAAAATAACTTAAGTCAGTGTCTTTATGTCTCTGCTAATAAAGGTGGGGATACTTTATAAATCCACTAAAGACGCTATCCATGCGCCATGTTCACACAAAAAAAACAAGATAGGCTGTAGATTAAATCTGTCTATATTCTGACCACTAATACACGCAGGGGTCGTACTGCACAGAAGACATAACACATCGAGGTCAACTCAGGGCAACCTTCTGTATTGGCGCTCTTATCCGGCGCGGCGAATTATAACATGCGGGCCTCGTATATGGTACTCGATGTGTAATCCGGTTGGGTCTGGTTTGAGACCTGGTATTGTGACTGAGCACTTCGTTTAAGCACACAGTAAGATACTTTCAATTAGGCTGGCGATGCTGTGTGGATTGATATGCTGGATGCCACTTTGCTCTGACTTTTACTAAATAGGCGAGTAGGAAACCAATGCTGCACAACATGTGACGTCAGGCAGCGGTCGCTGGTTCTACACTGCAATGAAATCGATATTCACGTGATTGTATAGTTGCCAGACAATTTGACACTCGTCTTGCCGTAAACTGTTAGACTGGAAGGAGAATGTATGCGTTCCGTCAGCTTGTGTTTGTAGTCAGCTGTTTTAGCAGTTCCAATGTACACACATGGAACTAAGACCAAACATACACCCGTTACCTCAAGCAAAATAAAATCATAACTTTAATGTTAAACTACAGTATTTGTTTTATTATTGCTAGGCAAGTCTCGGTGCTGTCTCTTTCCACATGACTTGTCCTCCTGTTAATTCCACAATATCAATTCTCAACATGCATCCCGCACAGGCTAATATATTTTGTACTTACACGTACGTCTGGGCATGTGCTCTGACAGAAAAAAAATCGACTCAATGTCTTCCAACTCAATATATGGGTTGTTCAAATATGTAGTCCCTGTTGAGAGGATGTACTATTTAGTTTTCATCCTTACGTGAATTTACAGAAAATATAAGCACTAAGGAGTTGTCACAGAAAAAAACAACCCGCAAGTCACTTGAAAACGTCTGCTGAAAACGTTTGTTATATCTTGGGGGGTGTTGCTGCTAAAAACTTGTAGCAACTTATTCTGACCATGCATTCTGACTAGATTCATTTTTTAATGCATGGGAAGGAACTCATGAAATTGTAGTCACTTTTATTTCTACAGTCGTCTAATCTTGATAGCTATCGTTAAGAAGTTGTCTTATCTTGATAGCTAGGGTTGCCGATAGCTGTGTGAACGATTTTGAGTCACGACCATATATGGAGCGCTCAGATCGTCAGTTCTTTGAAAACAGTTGGCAATCGCAATGTTTCAAGATTCATTTCCTTTTAAGGTAATAGGTCTTAAGTCGAACATCGTAGAACATTCTTCGTTTCGTAAATTGGCCTGAGTTGTATTCGATTCGCGTGTTCTGCGCATGTCCCTTTTTGTGGCGTGGGTAAAACGATTTCCGCCCAGGTCAGTCTGTGCTGAGAAGCTGTGAAGGCGAGACGTAGCTATGTGCTAGTCTTCGCTTAGTTTATTCAGGAAGGAGTCCTCATGATTGTTGTTCCTATCTTGAGATGATATATCTCTGTGTTATTCCTAATGCCTGGAGGCATATGTGATTATTCATTTAATTCCTTATGAACAGGTAATTAAATCCCTTTTTTGGCTGAGTAACTTTATCGCCATCTTGTGATGTTGACTTTTGCTTAGCCTGCCTTATTCTAAAGTCTACGATATGACTAGTTTGCTCAGCTCACGATCCACTTAGATTGTCACGCATCGATTGATGCCTGTCCTACGGACTATTTGCTTCCTGAACTTTGTTGATGGATCTAGGTTTGATACCTTTGCTGTTTGCTGGACAATAGAGGACGATAATGTGGCGCTCAAAAGACATGCCTGTCTTGTTGAGGTCAAATCGAGGAGACCATCTTTAATCTCCTAGTTGATATCTTCTAGCTCTTATGGAAAGGGGAAAGTTTACTACCTGACTACATGTACAGCGGGTTTACGATATCCTAAAAGGCAGATGATGCACATTATTTTGATGCTGTCTGCTGTGCCAGTTGAATTGTCTACATATGTAATAATGACTGTTTGATCGTACCTATGATGTACCTGCTTGTTTATGTCTACACACTTCGTCATTGTGGCGTTTATAATAAATTATACAAAACCGTCACTAGCTGTTGCAAGCATCATTGACTTTTCACATCGTGAGTTAACGTGACGTCATTGTGTGGATTGCCTTGTTCGTAATGCTCACTGTCTGTATACACATCTACATCACACTTAAACCAGACTACAGACCCCAAGTTACTACGCCTCATCATCCCTGGTGTCTGAGGGTGGCACACTACTCCGCAAAGGCCAGGATTATCATACCTTGAGAGGAGCAGATGAATTACAACACCCTCAACGTTGTGTGGCAAATGCGACATCCTCCACAGAACATTTATCAACACATATAATACTTACGCAACATTTGCTACGCTACATTTGGTGGCCATAAGCTGGTTTGTTCTGGTACCAGCATACTCGGGGTCCCTTACCCACTTCATTCAACAAGAATTCAACAAACTGCATTGTTCCAGAAATCAACATACAGCGATTTTTTCAAGACATCTACATACAGAGTTATGGCAGTACCCGGCGTTGAGTCATACATTGCCAGTTGAAACGTGTTGCTGTCGTTTGTGAAGGTCAAGTGCCGATTGAATAAGAAGGCCAAGTACCGATTCAAGCAATTAACGATTGAATAAGAAGGTCAAGTGCCGTTAGTTACACTACCTGTACTGTTTAGAAGCTCAAGTACCATCGTCATGGCAGTTGAAGCAGTCCAGATGTACCATCATCGTTGGATCTTCATTCCTTAGGACGCTGATTGTCATCTGTTTTTCTGCTGTGGCTGACGTTTGGATATCAATAAGTTAAGTGGCCTGTTTGTTTGTGAACTGTGCCCTTATACTTCTACTGAGTCTTCTGTGTTTCATCTCATTCTTTTGTTTACATGTTATATGTTTATGTGTTATTTGTATATTTATATTTATATGTTTATGTTTCTGCGGGTTTTCGGTTGGGCGGAGTCTCCCTTAGATTATACCACGTCATAGAGGTCATCTATTGTGAGCGTTTTCTGTAGGGTGTGCAATTTCCGATACTGGAATTTGCAAAGCGACTTCTGTTGCTAATTTTTTGTTAGTTGTGATGCCATGTGTTAGTATTGTTTTCGTTATTTTTCTGCATTCTTTAGTTCTGTTTTGATTTGTTTGTATTTGCTAGCCTCCTCTTTACTATAGTTTAGTTTCATACAACATTTTTGTTTATACACTGTGGTGTCATGTGTATTGTCTAATATCCTCGTAGATATCATCACATTTTTTGTGATATTTCTTTAATTTTCGCTTTATTTTTTGTTGATTTCTACGAATGTTTTCGTATTGTTGCTAAATCTTTGTTATTGTTTACATTGTATTGTTTACATTGTATTGTTTACATTGTATTGTTTACAGTGTAATGTTTACATTGTTATTGTTTACATTGTGATTGTGTTTACATAGTCATTGGTTACACTTATAGTAGTTAATTCACATTTAATAGTGGGTTATGCTTATGCATTACTACTACACTGATGATTAATAAATGATGAATAGTATTGTGCACTATTGAATGGGAAGTGCACCTATGATCAAGAGTTGATTGATGATATTTCAAAAAGGTCTATACACAAGTTCTTTGATATAAGACTTGTTTCCCACAGAGATTGGGATAATAATATAGTGTTGTGAGTAAACAAGTGCTTCATTTAAGACTTGTTATAATTAAATTTGAAATAAGATAATTAATTATTTCAGGTTGTGGACTCATATTATTACTCATCATGGCTACATTTGACCATTTGATCATTTGAGCACTTGATTGGATTGATTGCCGTTGCCCTAAAGACGCCAATAGGTGATAAACAATGAAAGAAAACCTATTGCTGTTGTAAGACGAGTAATGGCCACTGATGCTTTGACGGTTGAAGAAGAAGAAGATGGCTACATTTGAGCACTTTATTGAGCAGGGTAAATTGCTTGGGAAGACTGGTGATAAGTTAGAGGAATTTGCAACTGCTCAATATGATAAAGCAATGGAAGCTGAACAAAAGAAACTGCAGATGCAGGTGGATGAAAAAAGATTCCAAATGGAAATGGAAAAACAAAAAAGAGAAGCAGAAGCAAAAGCTGAAGAGAAGAGACTACAAATTGAGTCTGAAAATAAAAGATTTGAAATAGAGGCTGAAAATAAAAGACTTGAAAAAGAGGCTGAAGAAAAAAAGTTACAAAGAGAAGCAGAAACAAAAGCTGAAGAGAAAAGACTTGAGGCTGAAAATAAAAAACTTGAAAGAGAGTCTGAAGAGAGAAAAGCAAAAATGGAGCATGAAGAAAAAATCTTAGCTTTGGAAATTGAGAAATTAAAGGTGATGAACATGGGTAATGCTAATGATGCAAATAAGGTCTCAGATAAGACTAATGCAAGCACTTTCAAACTTAACCTACCACCATTCAATGCTTCCATCGACGATATAACATTCTATTTGGACAGATTTGAAACTTCATGTAAAGTACATAACATAGATAAATCATTGCAGGTTTATCATTTGTCCAAAATACTTAGAGGTGATGCTTTGAGTATGTTAAGTATGGTAGATGAGCCTGACAAGAACAACTATGAGGTTGTCAGGGCTATGTTGTTAAAAAAATACCAACTTGACGAAGACGGCTATCGTCTTCAATTTAAAAATATGTTACCAGAAACTGGTGTGCAATTCTCTGAATTCATTTCAAAGACACGTCTTACTTTTTTACGTTGGGTGGAGCTGTCTAAGACAGAAAAAACTTATGAAGGACTTATGGACTTAATACTTAGAGACAAAGTCATGTCTTCTGTCAATGAGTCTTTCCTTGCTTTCCTTCATGAACGTAAACCTAAAACAATAAAAGAAATGGAAGATTTCTGTAGCCAATATATAACTGCGCATCCCCACGTAACCATTGGTAACTCTAAAGTAAAAGAAGGTCTGCCAGTTGCTTCGGCAGCACCTTATGGTCAAAACTCTAGTAATAGATTCCAACAAAATTTTGATAAGAAAAGTAACCGTAGTTACGGTCAAAATTATGGAAATCAATTTCAGGGTGATTCTTCGTCGAAGAATTGGAGACGAGCTGACAGTCCTCGTTACTTCCAACCTAATAATTTTAGGCATTTCAGAAGAGGATATGATAACAGAGGCTTTCCTCACGTAAACCTCAAAACCAAACAAATAGATGTTCACATCAATGTGGACATGATAATAATCATGGAAACTGTGGTTCGAAACATGATAACAGTTATAATAGAGACAATAACAACAGTGATAACTTCAGAGGTAATAGTAGTCGCGGTAGATCTCAATACAAAAAAAAGAGATATCAGCAGGCTAACTCGGTTCAACAAGAATCTCAGGGAGCCTGTAATCAGGTTTCTGATAATAAAAACTCTGACGCTGTCACTTGTTCTTCATTTGACTTTGGGAGAGCAAACAAGTGCCCCCAATGCAGTACTTTGTTCGAACCGACTACAATATCGACTTTGAGTTGTGGTCACCCTCTCCCCGCTCTTCCTGCTTCGGTTGCACATGACGGGAGAGGTTCTCTAATCCTACATAAGGGTCTTGTTAATAATACTCCGGTCTCACTACTTTTCGATTCCGGATGCACCACTATTGGTGTTAGACAATCGCTTGTAGATCCATCCTGTGCGACAGGAAGGGTTATCAAATGTGTCACATTTGGCGGCACTCTAGAGAAATATCCTACTGCTATAATTCACATTGCCACTCCTTTCTTTACGGGAGATGTGCATGCCTGTCTCTTACCTAATCCTATTGCGGACCTTATTATTGGTCGTATCCACGGAGTTAGGGAATGTACCCCACAGCAGATTGCTGCTTGGGAAGATGATAATATGCAAGCTACCAATGCAGTGGTTACAAGAGCACAAGCTCTACAAACACCGCAAACTTCGTTGAATAATGATAATGAAGTTCATAGCCAAGATAGTACCTTGGTTATTTCTCGTGACTCGTTCATAAAATTACAAGAAGAAGATCCTACGCTAAAGAAATTCTTCATTCTTGCGAAGAAAGGTGATCCAAATAAGGATACACAAAGAAAATCTTGGATAGAAATGAAAAACGGCGTACTTGTACGTATGGTACAAGACTCGGCTACGTCAGCACATTCGCAAATTCTTGTTCCCAAGAGTATGAGAGTGCAAATATTGCAGCATGCTCATGACTCGCAATGTGCTGGACACATGGGATTTTCCCGTACAAAGTCGAGAGTCCTTGCGGCTTTCTTTTGGCCCTTTGTTAACAAGGACATCCGTATATACTGCCGATCATGTCAGGTATGTCAGGAGGTCAAATCTAGAGGACCACGACATGCTGCGCCTATCCAGGCTGCTGACATCCCTATTCGGCCATTCCAGAAAATGGCCATAGATATTATTGGCCCTTTTAAGATAAAGTCGGCCAGAGGACATCAGTTTATTCTTACATGTGTCGATATGTGCACACGTTGGCCAGAGGCTATCCCTCTAAAGAGCATATCTACTACAGATATCGCAGATGCTCTTTGGCTGATATTTTCTCGCTTGGGGTTCCCCAGAGAAATACTGTCAGACCATGGCACTCAACTCATATCTGATACTATGTCTCAAGTAATGTCTACCTTACACATTAAAAGATCTCTCAGTAGCATCTATCATCCTATGTCTAATGGGTTAGTTGAGCGTCTGAATAGAACGCTCAAGACTTTACTTGGTAAGATAACTGAAGACCATCCTCAAGATTGGGACAGGGTTTTACCTGCGGCTCTCTTTGCCTATAGAGAGGTCCCAAATGAGCACACAGGATTTTCTCCCTTTGAACTTGTCTTTGGCGCGCGTCCGCGCGGCCCTATGTCTTTATTACACGATCTCATCACTGCCGATGATATTAGTGATGACACTCAATCTTCATATGAGTATGTCATTGCTCTGAGGCAAAAGATCATTGAGGCATGCAAACTAGCGACTGCTTCGTCAGAAATTGCTAAAGAAAAAGCAAGGCAGTTTGCTAACAAGAACAGATGTCTACGACAACTTTGTCCAGGTGACAAAGCATTCGTCCTACTCCCCAGTAGGGAAAATAGACTTCTGATTGCATGGAAAGGTCCATATGCAATAGTCTCACGAATTTCCGATGTTGACTATGTGGTCGATATAGATGGAAAGCATAAGACTTTCCATATCAACATGCTGACGGAATTTCATGAGCGTCCAGACTATTTGCTGCCTATTTTTCAGGCAACGGACGAATCTTCTGTACCTCATGGTCATTACTCATCCCTGTCTGTCATACAGGATGAGGAATCTGTTTTTTCTGATGTCGATCTCCCTCTTCCAGTGGTTCCACTACATTCTATGGAATCTTGGAAAGATGTGTCCATTTCTCCTAATCTTTCTGTTGATGAACATCGTCAAGTCTCGTCGATGTTACAGACATTTAAGGATGTTCTAACCGACATCCCTGGTCACACGAATGTCATAGAACATGACATAATTCTTACCGACAGTAATCCTATTAGGGTTAGGCCGTATCCTATCCCTATACACTTTCAGTCACAAGTGGAAAAGGAATTGGATGAAATGATCCAATTAAACATAATTGAACCATCGACTTCTCCATATTCTTCTTCCATGGTTATTGTTCGGAAGAAAGATAAGAACATACGAATTTGCGTTGATTATCGCAAATTAAATCAAGTCACAAAGTTCGATGCTGAACCTATGCCTTTACTAGAGGATCTACTTATTAGACTTTCTAATTCTAGATTCTTCACTAAACTTGACTTGTCAAAAGGTTATTGGCAAGTGCCTTTAGCAGATCATGCCAAACCTCTGACTGCTTTCTCTACACCTAGGGGTTTATTTCAATGGAATGTAATGCCTTTCGGTCTTATGAACGCCCCTGCTACTTTCGTTCGCATGATGCGTCGAATTCTTTCTCATCGTTCAGATGTCATCGCTTACTTAGATGATATCTGTCTCTTCAGTGATTCTTGGGAAGATCACTATCTGGGTTTATATGACCTACTGTCTACTCTACGTGAGTATAATCTGACAGCAAAACCTTCTAAAGCTTATATTGGTTTTGGTGAAATTTCTTTCTTGGGTCATCGTGTTGGTCATGGTCTCTTGAAGACAGAAGACCACAATACTTCGAAAATATTGAACATCTCTGTACCTAAAACGAAGAAACAAGTCCGGAGTCTCTTGGGGTTAATTCAATTCTATGGGAGATTTATTCCGAATCTATCTTCGATAATGGCACCTCTGTCAACGTTGTTGAAGAAAGGGTCGCCTAATCTGATTCGTTGGTCTCAGGAATGTCAATCTTCCTTAGACCAGATTAAAAGTATATTTTCTTCTCCTCCCATCCTAAGATTACCTACTCTTGATAGAACTTTTGTTCTTCGAAGTGATGCTTCATCCACTGGGATCGGAGCAGCACTTATGCAGGAATATGCTGAAACTCTGCATCCTGTCATGTACATTTCTAGAAAACTAAATGCGGCAGAGAGGAACTACTCGGTTTTAGACCGTGAATTGTTAGCTATGGTTTGGTCTATTCTCAAACTACAAAGATTCCTCCTGGGCGCACATTTCATTCTAGAAACTGATCAGAAAGCTCTTACAGCTATTCAGACTAAGAACTTGAAGAGTTCGAGATCCACTCGATATGCTATTGCTCTTCAACCTTTTCACTTCACGGTACGAGCTATCCGTGGGTCGGATAATGTGATGGCTGACATTCTGTCTAGATGCCCACATGATTCCAACTAATACTTCTGTTCTATTTCTAGATATACGACAGAGCCATAACACACCTATATTACTACAATACATTAGCACATCTGTCCTCACTTTAGGTGAACACATACTATTGTGCTTTGTTATCATCTTCTTCTGTTCCCATCTTTAATATAAGAAGAAGACTGAGTAGTTAATATAAGGGCCGAAAGTTCCAAAGGCCACAATTATTAATAATAATGTATTGTATAGTATGAAACTTAATGGCTATTAAATAGAATTATATTGTTTGTTTTTTCTCAGCACGTTATTGTTGATCTGAGAAGCTACCTTTCTATTGTCAAACATGGAGAGTTCCACATTGTACAGTTTCTTTGGAACGACAGGAGATGTGTCCTCGATCTTCATTTATATTTAATTTCATTGTGTAATGGTAATATTAAACATTTAGATAATGTAATATTTAACATTCAATATCAGATGTGTACATCCATTCTAAGCGGTATTAGATTATGACACTGCTATTTGATTATAATGATATGAACTTGCATATTTATATTGTATTTTCATGCAAGCGTAGTGTGTGTTGGTGGCACCTCCCCGATATATTTTTTAAATCAGATTTTTTATCTGTTGAGAAATATTCTCACCAGACACTTTATGTGTCAATTTAGCCTCATATTAGGCAGTGCAATTACTTATCCCCGCATAATTCGTGCGTTGTTAAACCGTTTTTGGTTTTACTCTTGGATATTTAAAAAAAAAAAAAAGTTGCACATTTTTTTTTTATCGGGAGGTGGCGGTAATGTTGCTGCTAAAAACTTGTAGCAACTTATTCTGACCATGCATTCTGACTAGATTCATTTTTTAATGCATGGGAAGGAACTCATGAAATTGTAGTCACTTTTATTTCTACAGTCGTCTAATCTTGATAGCTATCGTTAAGAAGTTGTCTTATCTTGATAGCTAGGGTTGCCGATAGCTGTGTGAACGATTTTGAGTCACGACCATATATGGAGCGCTCAGATCGTCAGTTCTTTGAAAACAGTTGGCAATCGCAATGTTTCAAGATTCATTTCCTTTTAAGGTAATAGGTCTTAAGTCGAACATCGTAGAACATTCTTCGTTTCGTAAATTGGCCTGAGTTGTATTCGATTCGCGTGTTCTGCGCATGTCCCTTTTTGTGGCGTTGGTAAAACGATTTCCGCCCAGGTCAGTCTGTGCTGAGAAGCTGTGAAGGCGAGACGTAGCTATGTGCTAGTCTTCGCTTAGTTTATTCAGGAAGGAGTCCTCATGATTGTTGTTCCTATTTTGAGATGATATATCTCTGTGTTATTCCTAATGCCTGGAGGCATATGTGATTATTCATTTAATTCCTTATGAACAGGTAATTAAATCCCTTTTTTGGCTGAGTAACTTTATCGCCATCTTGTGATGTTGACTTTTGCTTAGCCTGCCTTATTCTAAAGTCTACGATATGACTAGTTTGCTCAGCTCACGATCCACTTAGATTGTCACGCATCGATTGATGCCTGTCCTACGGACTATTTGCTTCCTGAACTTTGTTGATGGATCTAGGTTTGATACCTTTGCTGTTTGCTGGACAATAGAGGACGATAATGTGGCGCTCAAAAGACATGCCTGTCTTGTTGAGGTCAAATCGAGGAGACCATCTTTAATCTCCTAGTTGATATCTTCTAGCTCTTATGGAAAGGGGAAAGTTTACTACCTGACTACATGTACAGCGGGTTTACGATATCCTAAAAGGCAGATGATGCACATTATTTTGATGCTGTCTGCTGTGCCAGTTGAATTGTCTACATATGTAATAATGACTGTTTGATCGTACCTATGATGTACCTGCTTGTTTATGTCTACACACTTCGTCATTGTGGCGTTTATAATAAATTATACAAAACCGTCACTAGCTGTTGCAAGCATCATTGACTTTTCACATCGTGAGTTAACGTGACGTCATTGTGTGGATTGCCTTGTTCGTAATGCTCACTGTCTGTATACACATCTACATCACACTTAAACCAGACTACAGACACCAAGTTACTAAGCCTCATCATCCCTGGTGTCTGAGGGTGGCACACTACTCCGCAAAGGCCAGGATTATCATACCTTGAGAGGAGCAGATGAATTACAACACCCTCAACGTTGTGTGGCAAATGCGACATCCTCCACAGAACATTTATCAACACATATAATACTTACGCAACATTTGCTACGCTACAGGGGGTAGTACTGGTCATCACTGTAGAGGTCTTCTTCACGACTGAAACAGGACTTGTTTGGGTTACCAATGCATAATTGAAACAACCGGTCATGTTGACATAGAGTGAGAGTATCAGGTACGCGAATGGGTGTACTGTTCTGTGTAGTTGACCACTTGATAATGTTACACTCACACACTCTTATGAAAGTCAATGATGGCTGGAACTAAAGCTGACGTTTCATATAGTTTAATTTGACGCACACACTTGGACAGAACGGGTACAGTTACAGGAACACAGGTTGACATCAATAGCATATTGTTGACCCACGGTGTACAATAATAAATTGGCATTCACATTGACCAGATAGCCACTTTGAGAATAATAGTTGAACAAAGTCTGGAATGGAATTCACCACTTGTCGTGGAATATTCTAATCCACATATATAAATTATTAGGTAAATATAAAGCCTAATAAATACATATAATAAATAAAGGAAGAAGAATGGTAAAGAACAGTGCTGTCACAATGACAGTACTCGAAATCCCCTTGTTTTCTGCTTCATCTGCAAATTGTAACGCTTTCACGTTGATAGTAAAAGCCTACTATATTATTACCCGCGTTCTTCAATGAAACGTGTGCTGTATTTCTTGGAAAAACATTGAGATACCCAGCGGATCAATGACCTAATTTAAATATTTCATTCATTCCATTTTATACACGGCGGAACGAACGAACAGATGGACTAAAGGATAAAGAGAGAGGGAGGGCTGAAAATCAGGAACGCATGCAACACGCGTCGCGCGATACACAAATGCTGCCATCACGCGTGTAAGACTACATGCACTAACTTTTTTTTCAGACGGACAGTGATAAAATACATTACCCTTCCCAGAGTTAGGTTTTAAAATCACAAAAAACGCTTATTAGGAAAGATAACATTATATGGGTTTACGGTTGAAAACATAACAGTACCCAGACAGCACATCTTCGAAACAGGAGGTAGAAAATACATATTTTGAACGCAGCCACGTAGCTCTTTTAAATTTGGATATTTGGGTTCCTTAGGGCTTGCTGACAAGGAATATGTAAAACGTTACGCAAATAGTCCAGGAATTAATAAATTATAACCAAAATAAAATAGTGGGGATGCCTGACAGCATGGAATCATTTCTGCTCATAAAATTTTTTTATAACGTGTTTGAAAAAAATCTTACGTTACAGAAATAGCCTACCATGTAAACTCCAAATTGATTGGAGCGCAACAAATGAAAGACTAACCACGATTGGTCGGGCTATAAATACTATCTTGGTTGTTAGGGGAGACGGGGGAAGGTAACATTTTTTCAAACACTTGTCGAAACGGGGCCTCATTGGCTAGACTCGCTGATATAATCACTTAGGAGCGTTAGTTCGAAACCACTTGTTTAAATAAGCTTGATAAAGCATCAGTGCGTTGAAGCCAGCTCATATTTGTGTTAAATAAAAGCCTGGAACATAAGCAGATGGGAATTTGTGCCAGTACATTGTGCCAGAATTCATTGCTAATCAACGTATCTGTGTTTATTTCCATGAAATTGTGGGACCGTGGTCTTGATGGTACTGAGCAGCACCTGGTCAGAGCTTTGCTGAATCCAGAGTCGGACAGCATACTCCTTGGTCCATTTAGCTATCAGTGAGGTGTCTCCAGAGCCCAGAGGAGAATTCGAGCAGAGGAGTCCTTTCCTGCCGCCATCACGCAAGATAAGCTGATTTGGCCAGCTGAGCTCAACATTATGTCCCCTCATCTTGAAATGACTTTGTAAAAATAACATTCAGAGGGGAATTTAATTGTCTTAATATCAGGAACTGAGAACATCTCCAATACTAGTCCCAAAAGACAAACTATTGAAGTCATGATGACAAATACCAACAGAGCTTGAACAAAACAAAACCAGTATTACCTCATATTACCACTACACAACTGACACACATAGGATATTTTAATAATATATGTCACTACAATATTCATATTGATAAAGTCTGTACATATACTTGTAATTAAAATTGATTGTGATTCCTGGTTCCTTTGTATTTGAATCAGGACACATATACCTTTATGATAACCATGAATACATATTGTTATTTGAAAAGTTATCAGTGACTCCTTAAGATATTCTCATAGAGTGTTATATGTATGTGAGTGTCACAGTGTTGTCAAGAGTAGTGGATTAAATTAAATTGTTTATCTGTCTGTTGTTGTGACTTACACTTCATCATACACATACCCTAGACACATAACGTAGTCATCACACTATTCCAGAATAATTCTGACTGAGATATATAGATATGTGGTAGCAAGTAAGGTTATCTATAATACACTACTCTTAATAGATATAGATACCTTCACAGCTGATCTCAGTCAGTACACTAAGTCCCCTATAAATATTTATAACATCCCACTTCACCACATATATTGGGGTCTCGCTCTTGGGATTTTGAATCTTTCCCTATTAAAAATATTGGGGGTAATTCACTTCAGGGAATATAAGAATTAAAAGGTATCCTTGGGTGGAATTAAATAAGGTTGAGCTCACGGTGCCTGTGTTGTCCATTAGATATATTTAGATATTAAATTGTTGGTTAGACATTGTAGAAATTTACCTGATAGACAATGGCGGACCTAGCCAAATTTCGATCTGCTGCTGTTCAGACTGCAAAAGAGTTAGGATTAGATGGGCAAGTTATGGTTGCCTATGTCACTACGGAATGTGACAAATTTATTGAACGCGAAGAAAGAAGATTAGAAAAAGAGGCCGAAAGAAAGTTAGAGGCTGAGACTAAGAGGTTGCAATTTGAGGCTGAGGCTGAGACTAAGAGGTTGCAGATTGAGGCTGAGGCTAAGAAATTGGAGGCAGAAAGAGAAGACAAAAGATTAGCTGCAGAAAGGGAAGCCGAGGAAAGAAGACAGGCTGCAGAAAGAGAAGAGAGGAAATTAGCTGCAGAAAGGGAAGCAGAAGATAAAAGATTACAAAGGGAACATGAGTTACGACTAAGGGAGTTTGAGTTTCAAGGCCATGCTCCTGAAAATGGTGCCAGTCCCTTTGCCTCTGATGCTACGGTTACTCAAGGAGCCTCAACCTCAGCTATGAATTTTCATTTAGATCATTTTGTTGAGAAAGACGATGATATAGAGAGCTACCTAAATAGGTATGAACTATTAGCTACCACGTATGGGTTAGAGAGAGAAAGGTGGAGCTTAAAGTTATCTCAGGGACTTCGTGGGGCAGCTTATGAAGTTTTTGCAAAAATGAGCAGAGGTGATCAGGAAAATTATGACATGCTAAAGCAGGCTCTTTTGTTAAGGTATGAAAAGAATGCAGAATTTTATAGGAAAAAATTTAGGAATGCTAAACTACTGTCAGGTGAAACCTATCACCAGTTCTCTGCACGAATAGAGACATACTTGGAGAAATGGACTTCTCTGGGGAAAACCCAAGATCTTAAGGAAATGGTCCTTATAGAGCAATTAAGAGAGTCCATGGCTCCAGACCTGAGAAAGTTTCTCATGGAACAAGGTGCAGAGAGGCTGGGTGAGTTGCTAAATGTTGCTGAAAGGTATCAAGCAGCTCAAGCAGAGGTAACAGGTAATAAAAAGAAACAAGTGGATAACTTTAGGGCACCACAGAACTTTAATAAATTTGATCCTAAGGATCAAAATAAAGGTAAGCACCAATTTGATAGGCCACGGTATGAAAATAAAAATAAATTCCCACAATTCGATGAAAGGAAATATGATGAAAGAAAATCTTTCAACCAAGGAAAAAGGTGGTGTAAGAATTGTCAGATGGACAATCATGACACTGACCGTTGCAGAAGGAAACCTGTGTATATGGCAACCCTTCAGGTCAGGTCGACCTCAAGACAGGAGGAGGATATTATGTTAGATACCACTCCAGAAGAGATGAGGAAGGCACAGGCTGGGGATAAAACACTCAAGCCTTGTTTCAGAAAATTGTCAACTTGTCATACAACTCCAGGCAAGGGAGATTTTTACATGAAAAACAAGTTGATGTATAGGAAGACTGGAGCTAGATCCAAAGGTCAGGGACAGCTGGTACTTCCTAAAAGATATAGGGCAGACTTAATAAGGAGCCTACATGTGAAACCAGATGGGGACCATGAGAAAATAGGTACCATCATTCAAAAGGTGGCTCACAATTATTATTGGCCCAAAGCAAGATGGGACATTGAGAATTTTGTAGAAAGGTGTAGCATAGCACATGAGGGAACACCCACAAGTGGGAACATGGATCAGGACCTGGACACGCCACGGGGCAAAATTAGGCCTGATAATAAAAAGAAAAGTAGATTTGATAAAGTGGACCAAATGGAATGGGAAGCCCCTTTTCACGGACAAGCTTCACTTAACTGTTTTACAATGGCCACTATGCGGAGAGTGCAAAAAGATGTCTTACCCCAGGATAAGCCGACAATCCCTCAATCGGACTTAAACAAACTGGAGGAAGAGGATGTAGAGAGGAAATCTCTCATCAAGAATTTTAAGTGGGGAGAAAGCCCCAAAAGAAAAATTGGTAGCGGTCGTTTTGTGCATGATAATTCTGGGAGGAAAAATCATCACTATAAAGCTTCGAGTGGAAGAGACCATACCGGTGCATGGACAAATAGGTCCACACAATTAAAGGTCCATATGTAGCTTTGTTAAGAACGTGGACTGATGAAAAGGCAGACGAAAACATTACATCTTCATACCAATATGTGAATGAGCTGACCACTCGGTTAAAAACTGGCTGGAAACTTGCCAATGAAAATTTGAAACAAGCCAGGAAGAAACATGCTGCCTATTATAACAGGAAGGCGAAAGACAGAAATTTGGCTGTGGGAGAGAAAGTACTGCTTCTTTTGCCTGGGAGTCAGAATAAGTTACAAATTGGATGGCAGGGTCCATATACAGTTCTAGAGAAGGTGTCTAGAACAAATTATAAGATAGATAAGAAGGGGAAAGAAAAAATCTATCATGTGAATCTCCTGAAGAAATATTTGGAAAGAGAACATCAGGAAGAGACACACTTGTTGACCTTGTCCATCGCCATGGAGATGAAAAAGGAACCACTTTCATCATTTGAATATCCATTACACCCCTGTGAGACAGCAGCACAGGTGAAAATCAGTACACATTTAACGAAAACTCAGAAAGAGAGAGTGCAACAGGTTCTAAATAATCATGCAGAGGTGTTAACAGACCGACCAGGGCATACAAACCTATTGGAATATGATATGAAACTAATAGACTCCACACCTGTCTGTATGAAACCATATTCGATTCCGTTTGCTAAGGAGAAAGCTTTGAAGGAAGAGATAGACTATCTATTGAAGGAAGGAATTATTTCGCACAGTGAGTCTTCGTATAGTTCCGGTGTTGTACTCTTAAGGAAGCCCTCTGGAGAACATAGACTCTGTATAGATTACAGGAGACTGAATGCTATTACAGAAGGACAGGTGGATCCATTGCCGGATACAAATCAGCTGTTTGCCAGACTAAATAAAGCTAAATATTTCTCAAAAGTGGATCTGAGTAAAGGATACTATCAGATTCCAGTAAAGCCTGAGGTTAGACCATACCTAGCTTTTAGTACCTCAGAAGGACACTATGAGTTTAATAGATTGCCATTTGGATTGAAGAATGCGCCTAGTGTCTTCTCTAGAATGATGAGAAAATTATTGGATCCTCTGAATAATCCCTGTATAACAAATTTTATGGATGATATCCTTATAGCAACAGAAACATTTGAGGAACACATTGACTCTCTGAACATGCTGTTTGATCGACTTAGGGAGGCAAATTTAACAGCCCGACCAACCAAATGTTGCGTTGGATGTAAAGAATTGGAATTTTTGGGACACACAGTTTATCAGGGAAACATGACCCCTGACCCAAAGAATTTAGAGAAACTACAGAAAGCCCCGAGACCACAAACCAAGAAGGACGTGAGATCCTTTGTCTCATTATGTGGTTTCTACCAGAAGTATATCAAAAACTTTAATTCCATATGTGCACCGTTAACTGAATTGACACGTAAAGGACATCCAGATCGCATTACATGGACACCACAATGTGAAATGACTTACCAAGAATTGAAGGAAAAGCTCACAAGTAAACCCATTTTGAAATTACCTGACTTAAGTCAAGAATTCATAGTAAGGACGGATGCAAGTAATATTGGGTTAGGTGCAACTCTACTACAGAAATCAGATGCATTGGATGGGGAATTAAGCCCAGTGGCATATGCTAGCAGAAAGTTGAATAAAGCTGAAATCAACTACTCAACTAGCGAAAAAGAATGTCTTGCAGTAATATGGGCAATAAAGAAATTCAATATTTATCTGTATGGGAAGGCATTTAAGTTGCAAACAGACCACAAACCTTTATCGTTTCTAGCACAGGCTAAGCATGAGAACTCTAGGTTACTCCGATGGTCTTTACTTCTGGCTCCATATAATTTTAGCATTGAGTATATATCTGGAAAAACCAATTTGGGAGCGGATTTTTTAAGCCGCCATCCGTGTGATGAGAATCACCGTAAACCCCAGAAATAATAATAAATTTCTCTATGTGTATATAGAATAAAGGACTGACATATAATGTCTGTTTTAAGAGGGGAGGTGTCGTGGAATATTCTAATCCACATATATAAATTATTAGGTAAATATAAAGCCTAATAAATACATATAATAAATAAAGGAAGAAGAATGGTAAAGAACAGTGCTGTCACAATGACAGTACTCGAAATCCCCTTGTTTTCTGCTTCGTCTGCAAATTGTAACGCTTTCACGTTGATAGTAAAAGCCTACTGTATTATTACCCGCTTTCTTCAATGAAACGTGTGCTGTATTTCTTGGAAAAACATTGAGATACCCAGCGTAATGACCTAATTTAAATATTTCATTCATTCCATTTTATACACGGCGGAAACGAACGAACAGATGGACTAAAGGATAAAGAGAGAGGGAGGGCTGAAAATCAGGAACGCATGCAACACGCGTCGCGCGATACACAAATGCTGCCATCACGCGTGTAAGACTACATGCACTAACTTTTTTTTCAGACGGACAGTGATAAATTCACTACCCTTCCCAGAGTTAGGTTTTAAAATCATAAAAAACGCTTATTAGGAAAGATAACATTATATGGGTTTACGGTTGAAAACATAACAGTACCCAGACAGCACATCTTCGAAACAGGAGGTAGAAAATACATATTTTGAACGCAGCCACGTAGCTCTTTTAAATTTGGATATTTGGGTTCCTTAGGGCTTGCTGACAAAGAATATGTAAAACGTTACGCAAATAGTCCAGGAATTAATAAATTATACCCAAAATAAAATAGTGGGGATGCCTGACAGCATGGAATCATTTCTGCTCATAAAATTTTTTTATAACGTGTTTGAAAAAAATCTTACGTTACAGAAATAGCCTACCATGTAAACTCCAAATTGATTGGAGCGCAACAAATGAAAGACTAACCACGATTGGTCGGGCTATAAATACTATCTTGGTTGTTAGGGGAGACGGGGGAAGGTAACATTTTTTCAAACACTTGTCGAAACGGGGCCTCATTGGCTAGACTCGCTGATATAATCACTTAGGAGCGTTAGTTCGAAACCACTTGTTTAAATAAGCTTGATAAAGCATCAGTGCGTTGAAGCCAGCTCATATTTGTGTTAAATAAAAGCCTGGAACATAAGCAGATGGGAATTTGTGCCAGTATATTGTGCCAGAATTCATTGCTAATCAACGTATCTGTGTTTATTTCCATGAAATTGTGGGACCGTGGTCTTGATGGTACTGAGCAGCACCTGGTCAGAGCTTTGCTGAATCCAGAGTCGGACAGCATACTCCTTGGTCCATTTAGCTATCAGTGAGGTGTCTCCAGAGCCCAGAGGAGAATTCGAGCAGAGGAGTCCTTTCCTGCCGCCATCACGCAAGATAAGCTGATTTGGCCAGCTGAGCTCAACATTATGCCCCCTCATCTTGAAATGACTTTATAAAAATAACATTCAGAGGGGAATTTAATTGTCTTAATATCAGGAACTGAAAACATCTCCAATACTAGTCCCAAAAGACAAACTATTGAAGTCATGATGACAAATACCAACAGAGCTTGAACAAAACAAAACCAGTATTACCTCATATTACCACTACACAACTGACACACATAGGATATTTTAATAATATATGTCACTACAATATTCATATTGATAAAGTCTGTACATATACTTGTAATTAAAATTGATTGTGATTCCTGGTTCCTTTGTATTTGAATCAGGACACATATACCTTTATGATAACCATGAATACATATTGTTATTTGAAAAGTTATCAGTGACTCCTTAAGATATTCTCATAGAGTGTTATATGTATGTGAGTGTCACAGTGTTGTCAAGAGTAGTGGATTAAATTAAATTGTTTATCTGTCTGTTGTTGTGACTTACACTTCATCATACACATACCCTAGACACATAACGTAGTCATCACACTATTCCAGAATAATTCTGACTGAGATATATAGATATGTGGTAGCAAGTAAGGTTATCTATAATACACTACTCTTAATAGATATAGATACCTTCACAGCTGATCTCAGTCAGTACACTAAGTCCCCTATAAATATTTATAACATCCCACTTCACCACACCACTATACATCGGATTTGTGGACTACGAAAAAGCATTTGACAGTGTGGACAGAGAATCACTTTGGAAATTGATGAGGCATTATGGAGTTCCCCTGAAAATCATTAATTTAATAAAGAAAACCTATGAAGACATGACGTGCAGAGTTCTTCATGAAGGACAGCTTACAGAACCATTTGGGATAAGAACAGGAGTGCGACAGGGATGCCTCTTGTCTCCATTTCTTTTCTTGCTGGCAATAGATTGGGTTATGAGATCATCGACAACACACAACAGAAATGGAATCCAGTGGACTCTGACTAAGCAGTTGGATGATCTGGATTTTGCTGATGATTTGGCTCTCCTGTCCCATAACCGTAATCAGATGCAGGACAAATTGAAAACACTCGATGAGAGGTCACAGCAATTGGGTCTGAAAATACACAGGGAAAAGACAAAAATAATGAGAATAAATGCAGGTAATGAAAACAGGGTTGAACTTGAAGAAACGCCAATACAAGATGTAGAATCATACACATATCTTGGCAGTAATATAGACAAAGTTGGAGGGACAGACAGCGATATCAAAATAAGAATACAAAAAGCAAGAGGAGCTTTCATTGCATTGGGAAATATATGGAGATCAAGAGAAATAGGATCCAACACGAAAATAAGAATCTTCAACTCAAATGTGAAGTCAGTCCTATTGTATGGCTCGGAGACATGGAGAACAACAAAGACAACAACCAAAAAGCTACAGACTTTCATAAATGGGTGCTTGCGTAGAATAGAGGGATTAAAATGGTATGACAAGGTTACCAATGTGGAACTGATGACAAGAACTGGACAAGTGCCAGTGGAACAAGAGATGAGAAGAAGACGATGGCGATGGATAGGACACACACTGAGGAAACCTGTTGATAGCATTACAAGGCAGTCCTTGTTCTGGAACCCCCAGGGCAAGAGAGGCAGAGGAAGACCAAGAAGTACATGGAGAAGAGAGTTGGAAACAGAGGTGAAAATGATGAGGAGAACATGGAAAGAACTTGAGATGATGGCACGTGACAGGAGGACTTGGCATGTGTTTGTTGAAGGCCTATGCTCCTTTGGGAGTGGAGGGTTATGAATGAATGAATGAATGAATTCATGTTGAGGAAAATCACAATAGAACGTTAGTATACAAGCATTCAGAGTTCCATATCTTATATAAATATTCATCAGGCCTTACTGACTGATCATGTCAGTTAATATACAAGGTTCCAACCTGATTCTTAGACTGAACCTCTTTAGCATAAACGTAACTTGCACTCTAGCGAAGATTCCGTTAAATACAGTTCAGCCAATATTTCCTGAGGAAACGTTAAACTACCAATAGTAGGTTTTCCTTTCATAAGTATGATCTCTTTATCATCACCTGATAATAAGGGCGTCCCTGCTCTCTGGTAAATGATCAACAATACATAGCATTCCAAAATGGCTTCTAGTCTTGTAAACATCGCTCACCATAACGATGTACGACAAAGCTTCAATAAAGATTCAATTCATGAATATCAAAGTTTCCACAAGCATCAGCATAATCTGTCCTCATAATTGCTGTATAGAAACATAATCAGTGCTGCTAGATAATATGTCGTTCCGACATACTGACATGGTTCAATTCATGTAGCTGTCTGCCCATATTAGGCCTAGGAATGGAAAAAGTTCGGTAAACAGTTTTTTACCTTGTCATAGGAAAAAACCACTAGCAAACACAGAAACGCTCTTCTCCTCGCGTTATGGAATGAACACTAGGGAACTCATGGATTTAACAATCCCAGAAGAAACTATCTTCGTTCCCATAATCAAAAAAGAGATCAAAAACTTCGGGCAGGTCAGACATGACTTCCCGCCATAGGCTTCTACATCACCGAAGAACTCCCTAACGTATCTTCATGCGCCGAAAAGCACCTGACCCCAAAAGTAGAGTACAAAGAAAATAGTCCGACATAAACATACAAAGATATCAAGCTATAGGACATACTCGTCCTATATAGACAAGAACTACACATAGATTCGGGCCATAGACATTCTGAAGCAATAACAATCTATTCCTAACCAAACACAGAATAGATTAAAGTAAGTCTAGATTCCTCCGCTGAGTTCGATTTTCAGGAACGATACAAGGAGCGATAACTCACAGAATGAATACCCATCGCCTAATCTGAGTTCTGTCCCTTTAGACTGAGAATCGTGAATTCAAAAATAAATATATTTTTATCAGACAGATAAATACATTTTACTTTCGTATGCGTAATCCGTGCGCCACCAAAGAATATGTGCGCAACAGATTACCACACCCCCCGGGAAAAAAAATTAAAATCATTTTTTTTTCATCTGAGAGCAACATACAATAGGCTCCCAACGCATAAATATTGCGCAGATGAGAAATATCTGGAATTATTTAAGCCAGATTAAGGCAAAGTCGAAATATAGATTGACTGATGAGAATACATCTCAATCTCTCAGAGAAAGCATTTCTCTTAAGCATAAATGTTTCCAGGGAGGTGTCACCAACGCATACTACTATACTTGCAATGACACAATGCATATAACAATTTCAGTTTAAGCATTCGAAGTACATGATTGACAAAAAGAAAAATCATCAACGAGTACCGGTGAATATATATATCAATGAACGTAGTATCATTACGAATTACAATGTGTATCTATCTTGATATAGAAAAGAAAAAATCTGTTGTCGAGTTGGAAGTGTTAAGAAGTCCAAAACTCAACAGTTAAGTGGAATCATGTGGGCATCTAGACAGAATGTCTGCCATCACATTATCTGATCCATGGATAGCTCGTACCGAAAAATGAAAAGGCTGAAGAGCAATCGCGTATCGCGTTGATCTCGCACTCTTCAGATTTTTACTTTGATTAGCTGTAAGAGCTTTCTGGTCTGTTTCTACAATGAAATGCGCGCCTAGAAGGAATCTTTGTAGTTTAAGAATTGACCAAACCATAGCCAATAATTCACGGTCTACGACCGAGTAATTCTTCTCTGCGGCATTTAATTTCCGAGAAATATACATCACAGGATGCAGAGTTCCAGAGTACTCTTGCATTAGTGCCGCTCCAATCCCTGTGGATGAAGCGTCACTACGAAGAACAAATGTCTTATCTGTAGTAGGTAACACTAAAATAGGTGCAGTAGAAAACATAGTTTTGACCTTATCCAAAGAGGATTGACATTCTTGAGTCCAATGGACTATATTAGGAGACCCTTTCTTCAGCAAGGAAGAAAGAGGTGACATAATGGAGGACAGATTCGGGATGAATCGTCCATAAAATTGTATTAGACCTAAGAGACTTCGCACTTGCTTTTTAGTCTTAGGAATAGAAATGTTAAGTATTTTACTTGTATTATGGTCCTCTGTCTTTAGGAAACCATGACCGACACGGTGACCTAAGAAAGCAATTTCGCTAAAACCAATACAGGCTTTAGATGGTTTTGCTGTCAAGTTATGCTCGCGTAAGGTAGACAATAGTTCATTTAACCCTAAATAGTGATCTTCCCAAGTATCACTGAAAAGACAGATGTCATCAAGATATGCAATGACATCTGCGCGATAAGATCCGACGCATCATGCGTACGAATGTCGCTGGGGCGTTCATAAGGCCGAAAGGCATGAAATTCCATTGGAACAGACCCCTAGGTGTCAAAAAAGCAGTGAACGGTTTGGCGTGTTCGGATAAAGGAACTTGCCAATATCCCTTAGACAAATCAAGTTTAGTGAAAAAATGAGATTTAGAAAGCTTAGTAAGTAGCTCTTCTAGTAAAGGCATAGGTTCGGCATCGAACTTCGTAACTTGATTCAATTTGCGATAGTCAACGCAAAGACGTATGTTATTGTCTTTTTTCCGGACAATAACCATCGGCGAAGAATACGCAGAAGTGGATGGTTCAATTATTTTTAAATCTATCATCTCATCCAACTCCTTCTCAACCTGCGCTTGAAAATGTATAGGGATAGGATAAGGTCTGACCCTAATAGGATTATGGTCAGTTAGAATAATATCATGTTCAATGACATGAGTTTGTCCAGGCATGTCAGTAAGGACATCCTGAAATGTGTGTAACATAGCCGAAACTTGTCGCTGTTCTCCTAGAGACAAATCCGGAGAAACAGTAACGTTTTTCCATGATTCACTAGAATGAAGTGGAATCATCATAAGCGGAAGATAAACATCCGAAAAACTTGTTTCCTCATCCTGTATTACGGACAGTGATGAGTAATGACCATGTTGGACTGGTGAATCGTCCGTTGCCTGGAAAATAGGCTGTAAATAATCCGGACGTTCATGGAATTCCGTAAGCATATTGATGTGGAAGGTTTTATGCTTCCCATCAATATCGACAATGTAGTCAACATCGGAAATTTTCGAGATTATATCGTACGGACCTTTCCAAGAAATAAGAAGTCTGTTTTCCCTACAAGGTAGTAAAACAAATGCTTTGTCACCAGGACAAAGTTGTCATAAGGTTCTTTTCTTATTGGCAAATTGTCTTGCTTTCTGCTTAGCAAATTCAGAAGAAGAAGTTGCCAATTTGTATGCTTCGATAATCTTTTCCCTCAGCGCGATGACATATTCATAAGAAGAGTTCGTGTCATCGGTAATATTATTGTGACAGTGTCGGTTTATGAAGTGAGGACTGGTCACGACATCAATTAATAATATGTGACAGTGTCGGTGTGTTGATTCTTCTTTTAAAGTAAACTAGGTGACTGGGGCAGGCCTAGTTGTCTACCTTCTATTTGTCAATTTGGTCCATTGATCTATCTTCCAAGTAAGAGTATATCTTAATACTGGCCCTCACCGCCAGAGTTATTAATTCCTGGATGATATCTTCTCAAACTTCCAACCTAAACTCGTTCCATCCCTTCTTATGATGTTACTTAAGTGACAGCTTCGTATAGCAGTTATCCCCTTATGCCTATTATCTTGCTTACTCAAGCACTCAACAACCTTTTAGAGAGCTAACCCAACTTGAGAAGTGTTCCATCAAAACAAGTGATTTATTTACATCAAAAATTCCATCATAACAGGAGGCATGTGGTACAAATTCCAGGTACAAACATTTCCTAACTGCCTCTTGTATGTCCCATTCCTTCTGGGCACACTCACATACCTATATATATATATATATATATAGTTATAGCTCTCTGCCTGAGAACATATTCAGGTATGGTTTATACATATTTTCTTCCCTTAATGCTTTTCTATTTATTCTGGCTTCTCCCAAGCCTTTCATCAACTCTTTCCTGAGTTGGTTTCTTTTGTCTACTAATCCTGTCAATTTTTACTCAATTTAATCAAATACCATCATCTAAAAATTCATATATGCAAATCAATTCATTGGGTACACCTGTTGCGATATCCTCATACTTATACCTGCTAGAGAGCGCATGTTTCATCCTGTAAATACAATCAGCCTTCAATTGCTTACTCATCTTACTTGTAGCAGTCGATGTTGCAAAGTTCATTATACAATAGCCCAACACGGCTATTAAGTCCCTGTTCTTCTGTAAAATCTCCTCAGCTGCCTACTTAGTCTCAGTTTATTCACCTCATAGTCAATTTTGTAGCTTCAGCTTCGTTTCTCATTATTCTGCGCTCACCTAGTTGTAAGCGTCGTTAACCTTGTAATACTTTGCTTCAACTTCTGAAATAATTCATTGAGTACACCTGTTGCGATATCCTCATACTTATACCTGCTAGAGAGCGCATGTTTCATCCTGTAAATACAATCAGCCTTCAATTGCTTACTCATCTTACTTGTAGCAGTCGATGTTGCAAAGTTCATTATACAATAGCCCAACACGGCTATTAAGTCCCTGTTCTTCTGTAAAATCTCCTCAGCTGCCTACTTAGTCTCAGTTTATTCACCTCATAGTCAATTTTGTAGCTTCAGCTTCGTTTCTCATTATTCTGCGCTCACCTAGTTGTAAGCGTCGTTAACCTTGTAATACTTTGCTTCAACTTCTGAAATCATTCTATTCAATGTCTATCAAAAGTTATGAGTCAAAGGACCTACTTACTCTGGTTGCACAGAATCCTCACAAAACTCATATTTCTTACTATCACCTCTTATCTCTAAACCTATATTTTAAACACCGTTCTGTCTTTCATATGTGAATAGATTCTACTACTCTAACTAGGTCTATAGGATTCTTCAGAAGTATTCATTCTGTTTCCCACAGAAATTAAACTTGAGCCTGGCAGAATAGACATTCCTGCCACTCTACGTCCTTAACTAGGACTGCTCCTGCGAAAATGCGACCGCTCGACAGCGCGTCTAAATGGGTTCTTCTCTATAAAATCATTATCAGCTGATCTGTCCTTGTTTACTGTAAATTCATTGGTTCCTCCTATTCTTCGCTCAGCTGAAATATCTTCACGCTTATCCGCTGTGTAAACAACTCAGTGAAGTGTCATCCGTTGTCCTGGTAAACTTTTCACGTGCATATTTTTTTTCCTCTCAACTCACTTAATCATATAAGGGAGGTAATTACCCATTGTCTCCCTTTGCATATTTGACTTAACCTTATATTGTCTTCTCTAAAGCTTGCTATACAATTCTTATATGTACATTTTCTAAACCATAATTACCAACTCACCAAATCTACTTATGTGTAATTAAGCACTTTCCTCCCCTGACTTTAATAATTAAAGTCTTCTCCCTTTGATCAAAGCATGATTTCACTCATCTTATTTCCCTTTTAGCAAGACAAATAGTCTTTATTCAAATCTATTCTTATTTCTTAAACCATTTTTTCATACCTTCCCTCTTAACCAAAACCAAATCACCGCTTATAATTCCTGCTTGAGCATTTTATAATGCTCCTAGCAAAGTGAACGGTGACATTATCAGCGGTTATGAGATCATGAAGCAAAGACATAGGGCCGCGCGGTCGCGCGCCAAAGACAAGTTCAAAGGGAGAAAATCCTGTATGTTCATTGGGGACCTCTCTGTAAGCGAAGAGGGCCGCGGGTAAAACCCTATCCCAATCTTGAGGATGATCCTCAGTTATTTTCCCTAGCAAGTTTTTGAGTGTTCTATTTAGCCGCTCGACCATCCCATTGGACATAGGATGATAGATACTACTCAAAGATCTCTCTCTCTGCAGGGTCGTCATCACTTGAGACATGGTATCCGATATTAGTTGGGTGCCATGGTCTGATAATATTTCTCCGGGGAATCCCAGACGAGAAAATATAAGCCAAAGAGCATCTGCAATGTCAGCAGTAGTAATGCTCTTCAGAGGAATAGCCTCTGGCCAACGTGTGCACATATCTACACACGTTAAGATAAACTGATGTCCTCTAGCAGATTTGATCTTAAATGGACCAATGATGTCTATCGCCATTTTCTGAAATGGTCGAATAGGAATGTCTGCAGCCTGAATAGGTGCAGCATGGCGTGGACCTTTGGATTTGACTTCTTGACATACTATACAAGATTGACAATAAATCCGTATGTCTTTGTTCACAAAAGGCCAAAAGAAAGCCGCAAGAACTCTTGACTTTGTACGGGAAAAACCCATATGTCCAGCACACTGAGAGTCGTGTGCGTGTTGTAAGATTTTAACTCTCAAATTCTTGGGAACAAGAATCTGAGAATGACTTGACTTGGCGGAGTCTTGCACCATACGTACAAGTACGCCATTCTTCATTGTAATCCAAGATTTACGCTTTGTATCTTTATTCGGATCACCTTTCGTTGCAAGCGTGAAGAATTTCTTTAGAGTCGGATCCTCTTCTTGCTGTTTTATAAACGAGTCACGAGAAATTACCAAGGGATCATCTTGGTTATGCACTTCATTATCTTCAGTCGATGAAGTTTGAGGCATATTAAGAGCTTGAGCTCTAGTGACTACAGCATTAGCAGTTTGCATATTCTGTTTTTCCCAAACGGAAATTTGTTGTGGAGTGCATTCTTTGACTCCGTGAATACGACCGATGATAAGATCAGCGATCGGATTCGGCAGAAGACATGCGTGTACATCTTCTGTAAAGAAAGGAGTAGCAATCCTAATGATAGCAGTAGAGTATTTCTCTAATGTGCCGCCAAATATTACACATTTGACTACTTTTCCAGTGGCACGAGAAGGATCTACGAGTGACTGCCTCACTCCAATGGTGGTGCACCCCGAATCGAAAAGAACTGCGACTGGAGTACCATCAACTAAACCTCTATTCAAGACAAGAGAACCTCTTCCATCATGCGCGATTGACGCCGGAAGAGCGGGAAGAGGATGGCCACAACTTAAAGTGGTTACTGTAGTTGGTTCAAATAATGTTTTGCATTGGGGGCACTGAGATGCTCTCCCAAAATCAAAAGCGGAACATGCCATATTATTAGCATCATTATTATCTTTACTCTGTTTATAGGCTTCATGTGACTCTTGCTGTGCAGAGTTTGCCTGATAATGAGATTTATGTTTTTTGTATTGGGATCTACCTCGATTATTATTGCCTCTGTAATCATTATTATTCCCTCTATTGTAACCCCTATTTGGGTTTGAGTCATAATTCTCATGGTTACCATTATCATATTCATTATAATGAGTATCTCTATAATTATGGTCTTGTTGTCTCCATGATGGATAACTTGGATAGTTCCTATAATGACTTCCTCTACGGAAATTTCTATAATTATGACCACCTCTGTATCGAGGGCTGTCAGCTTGTCTCCAGTTCTTCGCAGAAGAACCCTGAAATGACTGGTTTCCTTGGTTTTGATAACTATTATGGTTACCTTTCTTCCCAAACTTGTTTTGTTGTCCCTGAAATTTGTGTAAATAATTAGGGTTGTATGGAGTTGCTGATGCAACTGGCATACTCTCTTTAATCTTAGTGTTGCTAAGAGTTACGTCAGGGTGTGCAGTGACGTATTGGTCACAATATTCTTGCATTTATTTTAGTGTCTTGGGTTTACGCTCATGTAGGAATTCCAAGAAGGGTTTATTAACACTTGACATAATTTTGTCCCTGTGCAACAAGTCCATAAGGGCTTCATATGTCTTTTCTGTTTTTGACAACTCAATCCAACGATTAAATGTAAGACGTGTCCTTGCAATGAATTCTGAGAATTCTACCCCTGATTTAGGTACCATTTTCCTAAACAAAATACGGTAACCTTCCTCAGTTAACTGATATTTTTTCAATAAAGCTGCTCTAATAACATCATAATTATCTTTGTCAACCTCTTCAACGAAACTTAAACTAGTCAGAGAATCACCTTTCAAATTTTCTTATAATTGGTTAGCATATTGTGATTTATCCACATTATGAGCTCGACAAGAGCGTTCAAAACGGTCCAGCCAGAATGTAATATCGTCACTGGAAGGATTGAACGCTAGTACCTTGACCTTATAAGTAAAGGTTTTACCACTGTTACCATTTGACTGATTAACATTACTCATATTTGTCAATCTCAATTTTTCTAATTCAAATGCAAATAGTTTTTCCTCATGTAATCTTTTTGCCTTACTCTCTTCGGCTTCTCTGTCTAATCTCTTTTGTTCAGCTTCTCTGTCTAATCTCTTTTGTTCAGCTTCTGTGTCTAATCTCTTTTGTTCAGCTTCTCTGTCTAATCTTTTTTCTTCCATCTGGAATCTTCTTTCCTCCACCTGCATCTGCAAGTTCTTTTGTTCAGTCTCAGCTTTCAGTTTCTCAATTTCCAATTTTTGTGTTTTTTCATACTGACTGGTAGCATACTCCTCCAACTTATCTCCAGTCTTGCCTAGGGACTTCCCTATTTCAATGAAGTATTCTAATGTAGAAATTATGTCTTATAATGATAGCAATCAGTTGACACAAAAATGTAATCTATTTCCAAGTAAACAGGAACAAGTTCTCAATGAACTTGATAATTAGCTCACTATCCCAATCTCTGTGGGAAACAAGCCTTACAAAGGTCTTGTATATTTCCTTGTACAACAATAATAATAATAAAGTACTGGTCTATAATATAAGTGTACTCAACTATCTCATATCATATGTCAACCAAAGACATTAACAAAGGACAAGCATAAAAGACAATACGAAAACAGTTGCAGAAATCAACTAAGTCAAAATAGAGAAATCAATGAAAATAATCACAGAATCTGTGACGACAACTGCAATGGAATCAACAAGACAAATAACGCCACAGTGTATAAACATAAATGGTGTATAAAAATAAATGACAGAAAAGGGGCGATCTACAAATACAAACAGATCAAACAAACCTAAGGAACACAAAATTATTAACAAAAACAACGAAGAAACGAACACCTCATCACAGCTAACAAAAATAGCAACAGATGTTGCAAGCAAATTTTCAATCAAGAAAATTGCTCCCTATAGAACGCTAATATAAGACCAATGTTACTCGGTATACCTTATACTAGTCACCTCCCATCCAGGCCCGCAGAAATATAAACTAATTTAATACACAAACAAGTAACATGTAACATAAATACAAATAGCATACAATATATATACTGAAGCACATTAAAAACGCACCACCTGTATAATCCAGGAACAGAGTGTGAAATGTAAATATAAGTGTGTACAAGTTTACATATTTGGAATCTTTATTGATTTTCCTATGAATCCATGCTGGTTATTAATTTGTACATTTGATTGTTATGAAATTCATTGCTTTCTGTGCAGGCAAGGGAGAAAACCAAAAATACAAAAAAATGCACGTGCGTTATCCTGCTGGAGAAGCTGCAAGTCTGGATAAATTGTGAACGCAGGAGCAGCCAGTGCATCCAGAACCTCATCTCGATATGTCACAGCATTAACATTTCCACGGAAGACGTGAAGAGGCAAGCGATGGTGAAAACTGAATCCTTCCCAAATGTGAATACTGCCACCTCCAAATCGGTTGACACAGCAATCTGCAAAGCGCTCTTCGCACCGTCGCTAAATCCGCATACGTCCATCTGCAAAGGATATGTTGAATCTGTTCTCGTCTGTGAATAGGACAGCATTCAACTGCAGTCTAGTCCATCTGATATGTTGCTCTGCCCATTGCAGGCGCTGCTAACGATGTCTGTGAGTCAAGTTTGGCCCAACATAAGGTCGTCTTGCAGTAAGGCCTGTATCTCTGAGTCGTCGTATGACTGTCATTCGAGAGACTTGCCCATGTCTACCCACTATTGCTCTTGCTGTTTGACTTGCCGGGAGAGTCAATTCCTTAGGTGACTCAGCACAATATGACGATCTTGCGCAGGGGTAGTAACTCGTGGTTGGCCACTCCGAAGTCTATCCCGGGCACTGCCAGTGGTTCCGTAACGTTCATTGAGACGTACAATAGTGCTGTGGTGACAATTCATCCTTCTGGCAATGGCCCGCGAGCTCATTCCGGTCTCCAACATACCAATGGCTCGTTGGCGGTCGTTTTCAGATAGTCGTGGCATTTCAAGCACATGTACTGGGTGTTTTGTCTCAACGGCCTTTTTATACCGAGTATACTGCCACAACGCGTACACATTTTCAGGGTCATAGCTGTTGAGAATCGTGTTGCACGTGTAACTTTCATCGTTTTCATGTAGTCTGTACACACACCCATGGGTTGAATCTTGCACTTTCCATTCCAGCAGCCATTCGCTCTCTACTTCATGGCAAACACGGGGAAAATCCATTCCCACACTTTTTTTTGCCAGCTTCTCGGCATCAGTATATATAATAGTGGTGCGCTTTTAATGTGCTTCAGTATATATCATCAGTGAAATGTGTTGAAGAAGAAGTGTGTTGCAAAGAAGGCTCAGTTTCTTAATCAAAATAACTTGCCACTTTTAATAAATTTTTAAATTCTTGAACTAATTTATTACAAAGTTCAACAATGAGTATATAGAAGATCCACCGATGAAATATATTAACTTCTCAATATTACTGCATTTCCTATCAACACCGATAAACACTCGATTCAAACGTTCCGTGTACTGCTGTCTAAATCACGAAAAATATGTCAACAAACGCTGACCTAGTTACTGCTTCTGACAGGTCACGTGGCAAAATACTGACAAAGTGTAGAGTGGTACTGCTAGTGTGTCGTATGAGGCGTCAGAAATGGTCTGGTTACAATAACCACAGGGATCTGGCCTACCACTGAAAACGTCTGCTGAAAACGTTTGTTATATCTTGGGGGGTAGTACTGGTCATCACTGTAGAGGTCTTCTTCACGACTGAAACAGGACTTGTTTGGGTTACCAATGCATAATTGAAACAACCGGTCATGATGACATAGAGTGAGAGTATCAGGTACGCGAATGGGTGTACTGTTCTGTGTAGTTGACCACTTGATAATGTTACACTCACACACTCTTATGAAAGTCAATGATGGCTGGAACTATAGCTGACGTTTCATATAGTTTAATTTGACGCACACACTTGGACAGAACGGGTACAGTTACAGGAACACAGGTCGACATCAATAGCATATTGTTGACCCACGGTGTACAATAATAAATTGGCATTCATGTTGAGGAAAATCACAATGGAACGTTAGTATACAAGCATTCAGAGTTCCATATCTTATATAAATATTCATCAGGCCTTACTGACTGATCATGTCAGTTAATATACAAGGTTCCAACCTGATTCTTAGACTGAACCTCTTTAGCATAAACGTAACTTGCACTCTAGCGAAGATTCCGTTAAATACAGTTCAGCCAATATTTCCTGAGGAAACGTTAAACTACCAATAGTAGGTTTTCCTTTCATAAGTATGATCTCTTTATCATCACCTGTTAATAAGGGCGTCCCTGTTCTCTGGTAAATGATCAACAATACATAGCATTCCAAAATGGCTTCTAGTCTTGTAAACATCGCTCACCATAACGATGTACGACAAAGCTTCAATAAAGATTCAATTCATGAATATCAAAGTTTCCACAAGCATCAGCATAATCTGTCCTCATAATTGCTGTATAGAAACATAATCAGTGCTGCTAGATAATATGTCGTTCCGACATACTGACATGGTTCAATTCATGTAGCTGTCTGCCCATATTAGGCCTAGGAATGGAAAAAGTTCGGTAAACAGTTTTTTACCTTGTCATAGGAAAAAACCACTAGCAAACACAGAAACGCTCTTCTCCTCGCGTTATGGAATGAACACTAGGGAACTCATGGATTTAACAATCCCAGAAGAAACTATCTTCGTTCCCATAATCAAAAAAGAGATCACAAACTTCGGGCAGGTCAGACATGACTTCCCGCCATAGGCTTCTACATCACCGAAGAACTCCCTAACGTATCTTCATGCGCCGAAAAGCACCTGACCCCAAAAGTAGAGTACAAAGAAAATAGTCCGACATAAACATACAAAGATATCAAGCTATAGGACATACTCGTCCTACATAGACAAGAACTACACATAGATTCGGGCCATAGACATTCTGAAGCAATAACAATCTATTCCTAACCAAACACAGAATAGATTAAAGTAAGTCTAGATTCCTCCGCTGAGTTAGATTTTCAGGAACGATACAAGGAGCGATAACTCACAGAATGAATACCCATCGCCTAATCTGAGTTCTGTCCCTTTAGACTGAGAATCGTGAATTCAAAAATAAATATATTTTTATCAGACAGATAAATACATTTTACATTTGTATGCGTAATCCGTGCGCCACCAAAGAATATGTGCGCAACATCACTGCTATCAGTTATATGTACACTAATAACTAAGCATATATGATATGACAAATGTTAACTCAACCCGACATACCAACATGTTTAGCGACACGGTCGAATCTTATGCTCATAATGGCCTGTGTCTCATTCGGATTCACCTCGGGTCCAGTTTTGTTAACGAGTGTAAAGACAGTTAAAATCTATCAGGCTCCATAGTCCAGAAATGAACGCTGACCTAGCCATCTGCGTTCGCGTGCTTTGTGCAGGTATTCGGGTCGCTCCGCTTTCTAGCGTAACCCCGAGTAACATAAACATTAGTCTAGAATCTACATCAGAGACACCAAAATTCCCTGTAATTCCTAACGTTACCCAGCTTTCAAATGGTTGACTCTCTGCGCCGCTCAACTACAAGAGCTAGAGTGGTCAAAACACTATTACGTGTGCGTAAAGTCCCCTGGGCTGGCGTTCTACAAACATGCCCGCAGGTGTGTCTTATGCAATGTTATCGTACGCTGGATAAGAGCTGACAACTGAGGACTGGGCGATAAATTTATAATGAGGGCCAGAAGCGAATTCAGAAGCCAGACACGCCTTGGTCTGAGCGGAAAATAATAAGACTGCGGCCGCGATAGAAGAGTTAAAGAAACACTAAAGTTCATATAGCCGGTAAGAATACAAAAAATTTAAAGAGTACGGCCAGGCGAGGGGCTAGGACGGATTGGAAAGTTCAAATTTACTGTCAATTCGCGACAGCCGTGCACAAATCAAAATTCAGTGGTTTGTGCAAGTTCCTCACATCAACAACAACAACATGTATACAGAATAAAGAATGAGAGAGAGGAAGGGCAGAATGTCAGACAGGCCTGCGCCTCCATTTCTTAACTCTTTGAATAAAAAGTTTCTGTCATCCAATGTATTAAAAAAAAAATTGAGATTGGAACATAGAAAATAATGTACCTCAACATGATTTGCGATATGGTTATAAGAAATAGGTAAATATTCATTCTACGGTCACAGGTTTGATGTTTGTTGTTTTAACTCAGGAACAATTGATCTGTAATTCCGATCTAGTCCACTGGAATAAGGCCATCGGCTATTGGAACAGCAGGGGTTAAAAGTCATGATAATATTAGAGCTGTTTAATCTTACTCACGTCTGACGGTAGCGAGCGCTGTAATGTCATGGGTGTTCTTGGTGTAGAGATGTAATTATCAGCCAGATCTTGGTTTTTTTTTTTTTGGTGTGGATATCCTAGCGTTTTTCGTGGGTTTTTTTGTTGTTTTTTTTTTCAGAAAGTTATACAAAGATCTCCGTGAAATGAGGGAGACAGAAAATAGTGTAGAAACGTGGACGGCGCTAACAAAGGTTATGTGGCGCTAACAAAGGTTATGTGGCGCTAACAAAGGTTATGTGGCGCTAACAAAGGTTATGTGGCGCTAACAAATTTTATGTGGCGCTAACAAAGGTTATGTGGCGCTAACAAAGGTTATGTGGCGCTAACAAAGGTTATGTGGCGCTAACAAATTTTATGTGGCGCTAACAAAGGTTATGTGGCGCTAACAAAGGTTATGTGGCGCTAACAAAGGTTATGTACGCTGAAGTGACGATGCCACGGAATGAGCTTCTTTGATACTCGTTTATTTATTTTTTCGAATTGTATTTGGGTATGAAGTACCTCCACTAATAATGAACTGAAATAAATGTGTGAGCACAAATATTTTTTTTCTAATTCATCAATGCAAATTGTTACTGGCAAATCTTAGCCCCATATTAAACCAGGTGAAAACTTAATGGATAATTCAGAAACGAAGGCTTTGTATTACGGTAAGTTATTGTTCTTGTTGCTCATAATCGACATCTTTGCACTCTGGGCAAACCCATAGGTGCTCAGTCTCCCTGAGAAAATGGCAAAGAGTAAGCATGCGGAATATTCCTATGGCGCGCTGGTTATATACACGCCTGCTCCATCCTCCCATAAATCTGTCCTTGGAAGTTTTACGTTTCATCCCAAATTTCAGCAGTCTTAGCCTTGTCGATTCATTGAGAGAAGTGACGTTCTCTAACAGGCGATCATTAATTATTGTTAGTATCTCTCTCTTATCCATATCCAATGTCTCCATTATGGGTCCTCTAGAAGATAGTCTTTCAACTCTCTCGTTGTCGTGTGCTCCTTACATGACCATGACAGTAGATCCACGCTAGTTCCTGAAAGTTTGAGACCTCTATTAATGTTATTTATCCATGTCGCAACCATCCGTTTTGGGCATTTATAGCCTCTTACGTCATGCAAGCGAACGAGCGAGCGAGCGAGCGAGAGAGAGAGAGAGAGAGAGAGAACGAACGAACGAACGAACTTTATTTTCAAATGGTTAAGAATTTGGCACGCAGGCCGTCTGACATTCTGCCCTTCCTCTCTCTCTCATCATGTATACTGTATCCTTTCATCCTCACATTTACTTCAAGCATTATTTAAGGCATTTATCATTATAAAAGTAATATAACATCATCCATTTGCAATAATCATTATAATTAAAGAATGTTTTAAAATAAATTAAAGGACAAAAAATACTAAAAATAGAGAGAGAGAGAGAGAGAGAGAGAGAGAGAGAGAGAGAGAGAGAGAGAGAGAGAGAGAGAGAGAGAGAGAGAGAGAGAGAGAGAGAGGTTAAGTAAATGAACACATCTACCCGTCGCGAAGTTAAGGAAATGAACAAATCTGCCCATCGCGAAGTTAATTAAATGAACAAACCTACCCGTCCCAAAGCTAGGTACATGAACAAATCTACCCATCGCGAAGTTAAGTAAATGAACAAAATCTACCCGTCGCGGAAGTAAGCAAACCAACAGTCGATAAACAAGATTTTTGTCAAGCACCTATCGACTGTGATGCTGCAATGACTAAGTGCTAGGGGAAAGAAGAAGAAGGAGAGAAATATAAATTTGTTAATCAGTTGATAGAAAGTAATTGTTTCTATGTTATTTTCTAGAAGATAAAAATCAACTTTCGTTACACCAGTTGATAGAAGTTAAATCAATTTTCGTTGCACCAGCGGATAGAAGATAAAACCAATTATCATTACACTAATTGATAAAAGATAAACTCAATTTTCGTTGCACTTGTTAGAAGATAAACCGAATGTTTTGAACATGTGGAAATGTTGACGCTTCATAGCTTTATCGGTTTCTCAACATCAGTGTTTGGGGGTATTGCATTGCTTTGATTTTTTTGCACTCAATAAATGTCGCATTCTTTCTAAGTTTTTTTTTTTAGCCTGTAACATTGTGCATTTTTGTTAAGAGGAAAAAAAAGGAGATTCAAAGAAAAATACAGAGAAGACAGTTGATAGGAAGACGTTTAAGTAATATTGAAGACACTGAAATACTTGAACATCTGGTATAGGACAGCAGAGGTTGGCGTCTAATTGTTGAAGGCCTATGCTCCACATAAAGACAAAGGATAATGATAATGTTTGAATATAATTATTTTCTAAGACAAGACACGTGACCAGACAGACAGTCACAGGCAGACAGACATACCAAGGGACATATATGAATAGACAGACAGACGGACAGATAGGTAGACAGACAGACAGATAGATGGATAGACAGACAGTTGGGTGGCCGTCTGGCTGGCTGAATGGATAGATAGATAGATAGATAGATAGATAGATAGATAGATAGATAGATAGATAGATAGATAGATAGATAGACAGCTGGGTGGTCGCTTGGCTGGCTGGATGGATAGATAGATAGATAGATAGATAGATAGATAGATAGATAGATAGATAGATAGATAGATAGATAGATAGATAGATAGATAGATAGATAGATAGATAGATAGATAGATAGATAGATAGATAGATAGATAGATAGATAGATAGATAGATAGATAGATAGATAGATAGATAGATAGATAGATAGATAGATAGATAGATAGATAGATAGATAGATAGATAGATAGATAGATAGATAGATAGATAGATAGATAGATAGATAGATAGATAGATAGATAGATAGATAGATAGATAGATAGATAGATAGATAGATAGATAGATAGATAGATAGATAGATAGATAGATAGATAGATAGATAGATAGATAGATAGATAGATAGATAGATAGATAGATAGATAGATAGATAGATAGATAGATAGATAGATAGATAGATAGATAGATAGATAGATTTCCCAAAAGACTGACACAAATATATCTTAAAACAGCGTTGTGAGTTGCGTATGAAAGCTCCTGTAACTACGAACCTTAACATATCGATTCCACGCAAGCCGTAACAATATGTGTTTGCCTACTTGTGAAATGTATTTAGTGTCACATCGATTTTTTTCACAACCAGTATCGATGTTAAATTATATATTCTACCTCTGTTGTCCTTTCTGTTCATAATTATATCTACCAGTGATATCGATTTCGCCCAACTGGTGACAATTCACATACAGAGTTCCCCGTTTGCAATTTTCCGGGTATACTTTATTCCGTTTAATCTACTCCATCAAAGTAATCTGTTCTGTCAGTACAATCTGTTGTATCATTACAAACAGTTCAGTCAACGTTAATTATTTGTTTCCATTAACTTTGTTCCTCAATGTAATCAGCTGTAGTTATCACTGAGTGTCGTTCTAATGGCAGGGGCGATCATGTCTCTCTATTTCCTAATGGACACTATATATATATATACAAAGAGAGAGAGAGTGCAAGAGTACATGAATGCTTTAGTGCACGCTTCCTTGGGACCAGTAGCAGTGTTGGCTCCATGTTCCGTGGGGAGCGGGAATGAATGAAATATAAACTGATTATTCTTTGTTTCATCAGTTTATTATTCAACTGTTTTATACATTACCAATTTTTAAAAAAAGGCCAGTTGTTGAATACAAAGTCAAGCATGTCGTAAAAGGTGACTAATATGAGGTTGTGCATGGGGCTGGGAACCTCATCATGTAAAACTTATAGAAATCCGCCTCTGCAAGAGTTCGGCTTTTTGTGTAGACTGCCTCAAGGAGCCATCTGCAGCAATGGCTCTGTGCTCCACAAGGAGCTAAGAAAGCATGATGATCATCATCGTCGTCATTGTGGCGTGAGATTTTATTTGGCTCTAAGATCAGTATAGTACTGACAATTACAGAAATAGAATTTCTGCAGAAAATGGTGAAGTCCCAGTGTCTGAGAGAACTACTGGTATCACAAATTAGTTACGGCTGTGAATGATCTGATATCGAAACAATAGTAGAGAGGAGACCGACATAAAGTGCCACCTCCGCTGTGTAACTAACTGTGATATTAAAAAAACAAGGAAACAGATTTCACTTAACAATTTTAAAAAATTTGACAAGTCGTTCAAATACAATTTCCTTATTATTTATTTAGTATATACACTATCTACTCTTGTGCTGAAGGGTGAATGTTGAAAAAATGGAATGTAATGGATTTGTAAGTTTACATATCTTCTTCTTCCTCATTCGCCCTGAAAAGGACGGTGGTTGCGTTGTGTCTGTTTACGCCGTAGCTGTGATATCTGCACCTTTCGGTCGACACATCCGACTTCAGCACAGCATTTTTTAGGGACCGGGTTTACATATGATTCACATATATATATATATATATATATATATATATATATATATATATATATATATATATATATATATATATATATATATATATATATATATATATATATATATATATATATTACAAGTCTTCCAATTATAGGAAACAAATTTATATCAGCTGTGCTGTTAATCACTTATAGTAAATGTATCAGCTGTGCTGTTAATTAAGTATATAACATTTATCAGCTATGCTGTTATTATTGTCTCTTTCTACGCTAAATCACTTTCTCGTCACTGACACTAATTTTTGCTCACAATGCTGACAGAAATGGTACTAATGTGTACTCATCTCTTAGAAGTTCTTGGTTTGGTTGACACAAAACCGGCTGAAGATCGTTCCTTTAGCCCACCCAAGACTGAGGGGGACTAAATAAGTAGATTCTGTGCAATCTCTATGCTCCTGCGAAGTTCCAGGCAGCTGGACTGACGACCCACGATCTCAGTTTTTATGACACGAATAAAACCTGTAACAAGGAAAAATAGGGGCTAATTTCTGTCCTCAAGCCCACCTATTTCTATTGTATATGATATGAGCGTGTCTCAGTGTCAGCATGTAGGATGAATGACAACATGGCTCAGTATGATTTAGCAATAGCGAGACAAGACAGGTGTCTACTTGCAAAACATTCTTTCTGATAAACTAATACATGGATACATTCAATAACATAAATTCAATACATGAATACATTCAATAATATAAATTCAATACATGAATACATTCAATACATGAATACATCCCATAATATGTACACCTAGGTGTGATACAACCATTTTCTTCCCCCTGTAATATACCAGGCCCTCTCTGACAAGTGCTATACTAGCTGGTAACATATATCCTAACAATATTGTTATGTTCTTATGATAGGAGTATATGAGACGAGGACTGTTTGGTGATATATCAGGTGGGAGTTATATGGTACAATAGATTGGAGTTAGATGAGACAATAGATTGAGTCCTAACAAGGACTGTTTTGGTTATATTTCAGTTGGTTTTATCTGAGATAACACTGAAGTTATAGGAGACAATAGATTGAGTTATAGGAGACAATAGATTGAGTTATAGGAGACAACAGATTGAGTCCTAACAAGGACTGTTTTGGTTATATTGCAGTTGGTCTGAGATAATAGATTGAAGTAATAGGAGACAATAGGTTGAGTCCTAACAAGGACTGTTTTGGTTATATTTCAGTTTGGAGTTATCTGAGACAATAGACTGAAGTTATAGGAAACAATAGATTGAAGTATGAGTCCTATTAGTCTTTGTCTATTCAATCATATTAGGAAATAAAATCATTATACCTAATTCCCCCAAGATACAATCAGTAAACTGATACGTTTATAGTAAATTTATATTTACCCTCCAAGATTTAAACAGGCCAGATTTTGACTCGACTTAGCGAAGCAGGCTGCAGGTCAATGCTCTCAGGCAAGCAATAAATCAGGTTGACAGCTCCTCTCACACAGTCGGTTGTCTCTGGCTTCGTGTTCGGGGTTGCGTGCCTTTGCATAAAATCTCGCCCGATTATATAGGTAGGTGAATGCTTAAGCAAAGCTTTTGGTTGGTTCCTGGCGGAGCAAGCTGATTGGTTTCCTGCAGCGATGTCTTTTGCTCGTACAGCCTAATTTTATTCAGTTTTCGTCCGCCATCTTGCGTGAATAAGATGGCCACGACCGACATCCGAAAAAAAAACAGGGCTTAAGTTTTTTCCTTGGGACTGTTTGGCAAGGAAGAATATTCCAGCACCTCTGATTCATGCTATACAGAGCTTCTACAAGTCTTGCAGAAATTATGTGAGGACAGCAAACCATAAGTCAGAAGAGTTCAGGACCACCACTGGTGTAAGACAAGGTGATATCCTATCACCTTACCTCTTCATACTCCTTATGGACGATGTCATCAAGGCATGTAAGGAGAGAACAAGAAAGTATTCAGTGGGGTACTGGAAGATGAGACAGGTCTATATTTCGGAGCTGGCATTTGCTGATGATGTTGCCCTGATTGCTAAATCAGAGGCACATCTCCAATCCAACCTGCAAGTCTGGAAGGAAGAGCTGGAGAAGAGAGGGATGGTCATAAGCATCTCTAAAACAAAATCCATGGTGATATCACGAGAAGAAAGAAAACATCAGATTAAGTTGGGAGAACAGGTCCTGGAGCAGGTCGACCACTTTAAATATCTCGGAGCTATTATAGACCGAAAGGGAGGCATCAAAGAAGAGTTGGCCACTCGGAAAGCAGCGGCTGGGAGACTTTTTCAGGCCATAAATCGTAAATTCCTCAGCAAGAAAGAGGTTGGTAAGAAAACGAAGATGGCTGTATACCGCTCCACCTATGTCCCAGTCTTGACATATGGATGCGAGTCGTGGGCAATGACTACAACCCACAAAAGCCAGATCCAAACCTCAGAAATGAGGTATCTGAGGAAAGTGGTTGAAGTAACAAGAAGAGACATGGTCCGCAACCAGACGATCCGTCAAGGCCTAAAATCCCATCCGCTGCAGACCCAAATAGAACAGTCCCAACTAAGATGGTTTGGCCATGTCTGCAGAATGGGAGAAGATCGGCTACCACGACAAGCATGGGAAACAAAGAGCCAGTGATCCAGACCTCCAGGACGACCCAGAGTCCGCTGGGAGGACAACATTAGACAATCTTTGAAGGACCGAGGACTAGAATGGAACCAGGCCAGGAAGAAGACAGCTGATAGAATGGTCTGGCGCTCTCTCTTCCAAACCTCTACACCTCACGGTAGAAGGGGAACGACTAAGTAAGTAAGTAAGTAAGTTTTTTTCCTGGCGTAACTTCTTGTAATTTATTCCGGCTCAGCAACTGTGCGTTGATTGGCTGGGCTCTCGACATAGGGATTTAACAAAGTAGTGTGTTTACACAACTCATTCCACGACATAGCCCCATCCTTTCCTAGCTGTGACCTGTCATAGCTGAAGTGTAAACACCTGCTGTAGTTAATCATTTTGCGTCTGTCCTTCCAGAGAAATAGGGTGTCGACTTAAAAAATCCGCTCCTACATTGTCTCTTCCCGGAATGTAATTCACGGTAAAGGAATACGGCGCCAGAAGCAGACTCCACCTTAACAATCTCGAATTTAACTTTTTAGATGCAGCCAAGAATGTTAAAGGCTGATGATCGCTTTGGACAATGAAGTGTGTCCCATACAGGTAAGGTGAAAATTTGTCGATGGACCAAATAAGAGCCAAACATTCTTTCTCTATGGTCGAGTAATTCAACTCAGCTGCATTCAGCTTCCTACTGGCGTAGGCGACTGGTAAAAGTTCCTCCGGCTGGGCTTTTGATTTCTGCACGAGAGTTGCACCAATACCTATACTGCTAGCGTCCGTCCTTAATACAAATTCCTGTGTGATATCGGGTAGCATAAAGATTGGTTTGCTGGTGAGTTTTGCTTTTAGCTCTGTGTAAGCTTTTTCACAATCAGCATTCCATTGGATTTTGTCAGGCTGTCCTTTCTTCGTTAAGTTAGTTAATGGTGCACACAGAGAGTTAAAGTGGGGTATGTACTTCTGATAGAACCCACACAATGACACGAATGATCTCACATCTTTCTTCGTTTGAGGTCTGGGTGCCTTCTTTAACTTCTCTATATTCTTTGGGTCAGGAGACATATGACCTGTATAAATAGTGTGACCTAGGAATTCCAACTCCTTACAACCGATATAGCACTTGGTTGGACGTGCAGTCAATCCAGTGGCTCTCAGTCTGTCAAACAACATGGAGAGCGCTACTATATGCTCTTCAAATGTGTTTGTAGCAACAAGAATGTCATCCATAAAGTTAGTGATATGGGGATTTACTAGAGGTTCCAACAATTTCCTCATCATTCTTGAAAAGATACTTGGGGCATTTTTCAGCCCAAAGGGTAGTACATTAAACTCGTAGTGTCCGTCTGATGTACTAAATGCCAGCATTTTCCTAACTTCTGGTTTCACTGGTATTTGGTAGTATCCCTTGCTTAGATCTACCTTCGATAAATACCTAGCCTTGCTCAGTGTAGAGAACAGGTGGTTGGTGTCAGGTAATGGGTCAACCTGAGATTCTGTGATCGCATTAAGCTTCCGGTAGTCAATACATAACCTGTGTTCATCACTAGGCTTCCTTAATAGCACCACACTTGAGCTATAGGGAGATTCAGACTTTGAAATAATTCTCTTTTAAGAGATAGTCAATCTCATCCTTGAGTGTTTGTGCTTACTATTGTTAAGTCCATGTCCGCAGCAATGCTTCCAGTGGACTGTGTATGGGGACGGCAATACAACAACGTTGCCGGACCCACACCTATTTCTATTGTAAAGGGCAGTATACCGAAGTGGGGCCTGTCTCCCTCAACTGTTTGGTACAGCCCTGGTTCCTACCTCCTTTGGTTCGGGTTTGTTTCTGCAGCTTTTTTAATACTGGTTGCTAACTAACCAAATTTTCCAAAGGATCCAGGCCATGGTGTTCCGATAAATATCTAGTCGGGGTAGGATGTCTCTCGTCCCCTCTCTGTACAATACGGAGAGTTGCCATGGTTACTGATGTAACAGTAGACTTGTTGTGATTTTGTTTTCTCTTTATCACTACATCTACCTGTTGTTTTCTCTGGTGTATTTTCTTTGTGGGCCTACGTCCGCAACAATGCTTCCCTAGGTTATGTAACTGATCTACGCTTCTGAATGAGGTTACCTGGTTACATTCTGAACAGGATTTCATATACCGACTTATGTCTTCAATTATTCCTGGCCAGTAATATCGCAATGCTATATTTTGACCAGTGGCCCCTTTTCCTCTGTGACCACTGGCTGATGTAGCATGCTCTTGCTCCATAATTTCCTCCCTATAGAATTTTGGCACTACCAGCTGTTCATGCCCTTTAGGTCCTTTTCCAGCTTGTCTGTAGAGTAGGCCATTTTCCATATAGTAGTCTCCTTTCTCTGGAGGGTTATGGGCCTTTGGCAATTTGCCAAAACAAGGCTTCAATGTGCTGTCTGCTGTTTGAGCCTTTTTCATCTTTATACGATGAATGTTTATTGGATCTACCTCCTCCTTTTTGGTGCTCGACCTGGTATGGTTTGCTGCCATGACAACAGGTTTTATTGGGTCACCCAAAAAGACATATTTACATCCTATTACCAGCGGGTATATAGGATCATCACTCACTGCTGCTCTTATCACTCCTTCCACATAGCGAGTTCTCACGTTGATCCTTGCTATGGGAAGTGTCATGGTGCCGGTTCCCTGCATTGCCCCTTGTATGTCCACTGTTTCCGTGGTAAGTTGATCAGGGTGCACTAGGGCTGCACTCACGACTGAGTCGAATTCCAATCCAGAATCATATAAGCACTGAATTTTAGTGCCATTACATGTCACTTCCTCACAGACAGGGGGATGATGGAGGTCATTCTGACTAACTGCCAGTTCCTTCCTTCCCTTGTTCCCTGTTGTGAGACACGCAGCGTAATAAGGAGGGTTGTTCCTTCTGCAGTCTGCAGTATTGTGGTTACTCATTAGACAAGTTTTACACCACTTTCCTTCCTTCCGGTAAGGTGTCTTATCCGATCTTAGAGGGTGTTTGTCCTTTTGGTCAAATCTTTGTTTGTTCCTTGTGGTAGGTTCCTTTTGTTCATATTTGGAATAGTTTTGTGATGATTGGAAGTTTTCACCCTGCTTCTTCTTATTTCCTGATAATTCTGCCTGAGCTGCTTGATATCTCTCAGCAACAGTTACAATATCTCCCAATCTCTCTGCTCCTTGTTCCATGATAAACTTTCTCATTTCTTGAGGCATGGACTCTTTCAATTGCTCCATCATTACCATTTCTTTCAGATCCTGACACTTTCCTAAACTACTCCATTTTTCCAAATAGGTTTCCAATCTAGCAGAGAATTGGTGATAGTTTTCTCCTGGAAGAAGTTTAGCTGTTCGGAATTTCTTTCTATATGATTCTGAGTTCTTTTCATATCTCACAAGCAGTGCCTGCTTCAGGATTTCATAATCTTTCTGGTCATCTCTTGAGAGCTTCAAATATACATCGTAGGCAACACCTCTCAATCCCTGAGATAGTTTTAGACTCCACTTTTCTTTCACTAAGCCATAGGTAATGGCAAGTTTTTCGTATCTATCCAGGTACGACTAAATGGCGTCTTCTTTCTCAACAAATGGGTCCAGATGAAAATTCATGGCCCCACTTGAGGTGCTCTGGATGGAGCTACTCTCAGAGTGAGGTGAGCTACCACCATTATTGCCAGTATTTGCCTGAATTTCAAGCTCTTTTAATCTCAACTGATGGTCTCTCTCTGCTTGTAATTTCCTTTCCTCAGCTTCAATTTTCTTTGCCTCATTTTCAGCCTCCCATTTCTTGGCTTCAATTTCTAATCTTTTGGTTTATCTCTCAGCTTCCAGTCTTTTGTCTTCTCTCTCAGCTTCCAGTCTTTTGACTTCTCTTTCAGCTTCCAGTCTTTTGGCTTCTGTCTCTAATTGCAACTTTCTTTCTTCCCTATCCATGTGTTTGTCCACTTCTGTAGTGACATACTGAGTAAGAGCATCACCTGTCATGTTTAATTCCTTACCCATCTGCATGATCGCAGTCCTGAACTTCACTAGATCAGCCATGGCGTTACTTAGATAGGGTATGTAAATTTACTATGACCAAATTATTGTAATTAAACTTAATTAATTAAATGAACAAATAATTTCCGTGCAACTTTGTGAGCATCAACTATTTACTGAGTACTAAATGGTACTCCTCCTAAGAAAACAATAAAAAATTCTATTATTGAATTTTTTCAAAAAAATTTTTTTTTTTAATGTTATCTATGGGTGGCACAAGATAGAGTGTAGATAGATGAATAGACTAAGTATGGCTCAAGATATACAGAAATATCCCAGGAACGAGCCCCCAGTGTGGCGTGAGGTTTTATTTGGCTCTAAGATCAGTATAGTACTGACAATTACAGAAATAGAATTTCTGCAGAAAATGGTGAAGTCCCAGTGTCTGAGAGAACTACTGGTATCACAAATTAGTTACGGCGGTGAATGATCTGATCTCGAAACAATAGTAGAGAGGAGACCGACATAAAGTGCCACCTCCACTGTGTAACTAACTGTGATATTAAAAAAAAACAAGGAAACAGATTTCACTTAACAATTTAAAAAAATTTGACAAGTCGTTCAAATACAATTTCCTTATTATTTATTTAGTATATACACTATCTACTCTTGTGCTGAAGGGTGAATGTTGAAAAAATGGAATGTAATGGATTTGTAAGTTTACATATGATTCACACACACACATATATATATATATATATATATATATATATATATATATATATATATATATATATATATATATATATATATATATATATATATATATATATATATATATATATATATATATATATATTTTACAAGTCTTCCAATTATAGGAAACAAATTTATATCAGCTGTGCTGTTAATCACTTATAGTAAATGTATCAGCTGTGCTGTTAATTAAGTATATAACATTTATCAGCTATGCTGTTATTATTGTCTTTTTCTACGCTAAATCACTTTCTCGTCACTGACACTAATTTTTGCTCACAATGCTGACAGAAATGGTACTAATGTGTACTCATCTCTTAGAAGTTCTTGGTTTGGTTGACACAAAACCGGCTGAAGATCGTTCCTTTAGCCCACCCAAGACTGAGGGGGACTAAATATGTAGATTCTGTGCAATCTCTTTGCTCCTGCGGAGTTCCAGGCAGCTGGACTGACGACCCACGATCTCAGTTTTTATGACACGAATAAAACCTGTAACAAGAAAAAATAGGGGCTAATTTCTGTCCTCAAGCCCACCTATTTCTATTGTATATGATATGAGCGTGTCTCAGTGTCTGCATGTAGGATGAATGACAACATGGCTCAGTATGATTTAGCAATAGCGAGACAAGACAGGTGTCTACTTGCAAAACATTCTTTCTGATAAACTAATACATGGATACATTCAATAATATAAATTCAATACATGAATACATTCAATAATATAAATTCAATACATGAATACATTCAATACATGAATACATCCCATAATATGTACACCTAGGTGTGATACAACCATTTTCTTCCCCTTGTAATATACCAGGCCCTCTCTGACAAGTGCTATACTAGCTGGTAACATATATCCTAACAATATTGTTATGTTCTTATGATAGGAGTATATGAGACGAGGACTGTTTGGTGATATATCAGGTGGGAGTTATATGGGACAATAGATTGGAGTTAGATGAGACAATAGATTGAGTCCTAACAAGGACTGTTTTGGTTATATCTCAGTTGGTTTTATCTGAGACAACACTGAAGTTATAGGAGACAATAGATTGAGTTATAGGAGACAATAGATTGAGTTATAGGAGACAATAGATTGAGTCCTAATAAGGACTGTTTTGGTTATATTGCAGTTGGTCTGAGATAATAGATTGAAGTAATAGGAGACAATAGGTTGAGTCCTAACAAGGACTGTTTTGGTTATATTTCAGTTTGGAGTTATCTGAGACAATAGACTGAAGTTATAGGAGACAATAGATTGAAGTATGAGTCCTATTAGTCTTTGTCTATTCAATCATATTAGGAAATAAAATCATTATACCTAATTCCCCCTAGATACAATCAGTAAACTGATACGTTCATATTAAAACAATATATGTATATATATATATATATATATATATATATATATATATATGGATATATATATATATATATATATATATATATACATATATATATATATATATATATATATATATATATACAGGTGTATCTGCTGTAGGCCTATTTTCCTACCAGTTTATAGTAAATTTATATTTACCCTCCAAGATTTAAACAGGCCAGATTTTGACTCGACTTAGCGAAGCAGGCTGCAGGTCAATGCTCTCAGGCAAGCAATAAATCAGATTGACAGCTCCTCTCACACAGTCGGTCGTCTCTGGCTTCGTGTTCGGGGTTGCGTGCCTTTGCATAAAATCTCGCCCGATTATATAGGTAGGTGAATGCTTAAGCAAAGCTTTTGGTTGGTTCCTGGCGGAGCAAGCTGATTGGTTTCCTGCAGCGATGTCTTTTGCTCGTACAGCCTAATTTTATTCAGTTTTCGTCCGCCATCTTGCGTGAACAAGATGGCCACGACCCACATCCAAAAAAAAACAGGGCTTAAGTTTTTTTCCTGGCGTAACTTCTTGTAATTTATTCCGGCTCAGCAACTGTGCGTTGATTGGCTGGGCTCTCGACATAGGGATTTAACAAAGTAGTGTGTTTACACAACTCATTCCACGACAGTCATCATCACATTTATTATCATCATCATCTCATCATCCTCATCCTTACCCTCATCATCATCACTATTCTCACCACCATTACGATCACCCTTCAGCTCCCGTCAACAATTTCTTCCTAAACCTTCTTAACCTATAACCTATAACATTCGGTCAAGGTCTGTCCGTGTCTTCTTTAACCCTTTCACACCTGTCTCTAGTCTTCTTCTCTACGTATCTTCCTCTACCTCTCTTGAGCGCCCGATGGACAGAGTGGTTAGAGCGCTGGTCTCTAGCGACAAAGGTGCTGGGTTCGATTCACGGTATCGACACACTCCAATCTACCCAGATGTAAATGGGTACCTGACTTTGCTCTTGAGTTAGAGAAGGGAACTGGTCACCCCCACCTCACCTCTCTCCATGCTAGACCCAGTATAGTCAGTCTCTAACACTTCACTCCACTATGGCAGTATCTACTATGGGACTACCTTGACCTTTGCCTCTGTTATCCCGGGTGACTCCTGACAACGGCGTGGTTACCAACAAGTACAACCACAAATCTTTAATTCAAGACCTGAAATCAAAAATACAGAAGTACCAGAGAGCATAAGAAACAAGAGGTTAGGATGTTCTTCCCCCATCTTCAGATAAATGAGAAGAAAACCCACACAATTAAAAAAAATCGATAGCAAAATAAAACAGCATTGAAAAGAAATTCTGCGGGAAAGACCTTTGATTTCGTTAGACAGCCTTGATTAACAACGAAACAATGACAGTTAGGAATAATAATAATCATTAATAAAACGGAATATCAGAGAGCTTCTGCGGTAGCGTTTGTGCACATGCGCCAGATCATCATTTCTCTTTCGAGTTTTATGTAGAAACTAGTGTAAAAGCCCGTCATAAGACGGGCTTTAAATTCAAAAGCACCAATATCTGTGCATCACCACAGTACACGAACTACGTAGCAGCAGCGAGGATCCCAATGTGTGTATACGGGATCACACATTCTATAAATACTAGCAATAACCCGTCAAACTTGACGGGTTTTTTAATTATAGTGTCCTGCTTCCGTTCCCAGATGAGCAGATTGAAGTACATTCTTAGAGTGTTTTTGGTTTCTTTCCATTATACAGTGTAATCAAACTGTTCATGAACACCGTCATTTGAACGCTTTTCTTTGTTCATTGTAACTATTTTCGGGGGAGTATATATAATTGAAACAATAACATGTTTCAACACGGTTCCATTTCTCAGCTGTGACCAACGTACACACGGCGAGAATTATGTTATTTTAGATTCAATTTAAAAGTTCTTTGATGACAACATTTCGTGTGAAAGTGCGAGGATTGTTTCCAAAGAGTGTTCCCTGATAATAAGTGGTTTTCTTTATCGAGCGCTACTAATTTCGTGAAAGAATAAAATAAAAATATAAAAAAACCGAAGTATTTGTTTTATATAACACCCACGTCGCGCAAGTTGCACACCGTGCGTTGCGCACTTTTTTTTCTGGCGCGAGTTACTATTTTGAGTGAGACCGACCGACGTAACATACATCGGTAATTATGTTAGTTGGGATATTTTTGTGCACACCGTCATTTGCGCACTTTTCTCTGTCGAGTAATACTATTTTCGGGAAACATATAAGGGAAACAATGCAATTAATGTCTAACTTTCAACCAAAGTTGCATCCCTTAGCGTTAGTGACAGAAAAAGCTGGGATTTTATATATATATTGATGATGGAATCTTTACTGCAGAAAGTCCGCAACAAAAGTATTAATATGCTCTTGCATGTGTGTTTTGTGTAGCCATTTGTTTTATATGATGAAGTTGACAGCCTCATGGACAACCTTATATTAGTCGTCTCTTACGACATACCTGAGACAGCATTAGTCATATTATACCTTTGTCTTCTAAAAGATCCCTCCCCTCCGGGAGGCACACGTACTAAAAACGTCTGGTAGATTCAACGGTGAAGAAGAATATATAAACGTTAAGACAAAAAAAGGGTTGCAGAGTTGGTTGTGTGTTCGTTCTGATTCACTCCTGCAGCGAGGCGGGGCGCCGTTCGGACGGTCCCTGGTTTGATACTACGGTGCGCCTATCACTTCTGTTACTTTCTGGTTGCCTAGCGTTCTCTTTCTTTCTTTCTGTCTGTCTATCTAGCTGTATGTTTGTCTGACTGGCTTTTTTTCTTTCTTTCTTACTTGCTGGCTGGCTGTCTGTCTTGTTTCAGTCCTTTCTTTCTTTTTTTTTCTATCTTTGTTTTACGAGTGGCCTGCTGCCACAAATCCATTTTTGTTTATCACAAGACACACATCGATGAACTAAGAAACAAAGAGATTATCACATACCAGACGAGGACATTTGTAAACTTAATCTCTATTACTATCCGTGGAGCACTTGAGTGTCTAACTGGCTAAGTAGTTAAAGCGATTTCCTATCGCGGCACAGTTACTAGGTTACGAAATTGAAATCTGGTAGCGTCACGCTCCAGTCTACCCTGTTGTAAATGGATAACTGATTCTGCTCTTGAATTATAGAAGGCAAAGGCAGTTAGAAAAGGAACTTGTCACACCACCTTATAAAAAAGCTGAATCTAGTAATTATGAAGTCTCTAACACTGCACTTCCCTACGGTAGTATCTGTTAGGAGAACTAGTAGTAGCCCCCCCCCACCCCCTTCAGACACAACTGACTATAGGAAAGCGCCCATCACGTGATAGTTCTCTGCTGTTTTTTTTATGGTTTTCCTTTCAGCGTGTTCTTTTCTCGTCTGCTTGTTGTGAGAGCTTCATTTCGCTCAATCTGAGGTGGCGCTGTAGGGAGCATCGCCACTGGGTGTGATAGGCAGCTTTATCCTGCGTGGTTGCTGGATGCATGTCAAGTGCCGTCATATCTCTCTTGCACATATCTTTGGGCCTCAGCCGCGGTCGCCCGGCTGATCATTTACCATCCATCACTTGTCCGTATACAATATTCTTGGGAATGCGACCATCTTCCATGCCAAGCCAGCGTAGTCTGCGCTGTCTAAGCAGTGTATACATGCTTTGAAGGCTAGAGTGTGACAGCACCTCGACATCTGTCACTTTGTATTATGGGGCTGGAGCGTCCGATTGACAGAGTGGTTTGAGCGGTGGTCTATCGCGGCAAAGATGGCGGGTTCGAATCACGGTAACAACGACACTCGTCTATTCAGCTGTAAATGGGTACCTGACTTTGAGTTATGGAAGGAAAAGGCAGCGAGGAAGGGAACTGGTCACCCCACCTCTCGATGCTGGGCCTAGTATGGCGAAACCTCTAACACCTCATTCCCCTACATCAGTATCTGCTGTGGGACTACCTTTATCTTTAGTTTATTATGGGGCTACCTGTATCTTCTACTTGATCAAGGAAGTTTTTAGCCTTAACTTGAAACGCTTCCTATTGGCTAAGCGGTCAGAGCGCTTTCCTCTCACAGTACAGTTATCGGGTTCCGGGTGTAACAGAACGGGGCGGCCCCTCTCGAACTCTGTTTCACTACGGCAGCAATCGGTACATTGGTGGTACGGATTTTCTTGCGTGCTTTCAATTGTCGCACTTTCTTTCTCTGCTATGAGTAGCAGTTATTTTGTATCTACGTTCTTTCGCTACTTTCAGTATATTGTGTCTTGCCTGTTTATCTGACACTCCTGGTGGATGATTATTCTAAACATTTGCAGGAGCGGCTGAGAGAACATTATCGACAACCAAGTTGGCTAATCGCAGGAGCGGCCGATATCAGTACACAGATGAACACGTACATCGCCCAGAGCAATCTGCTTAATCACTGATAAGGCACGGGTGCGTCTCCGCCAAGGTTGTAAAGAGACGGATTTTGTGTGTGCACAAGCAACAGATAAGACATTACTTTAGCGAAAGTAATAATTTGTTACATCTTACATACATTGTCGTGTGAGGTTACCGATATGTCTGTAATATAACCTGACACATTTCAGTGTTTTCACTGTGAGATTCACGTTTGCCAAAGGCACCAGACGTGCCAGGTAGAATTCAGAATTTCCATTTATCAGACCGGACACCTTTTATTGGAGTATTCATCAGGACTTAGAATTCAGCCCAGGAAATCTTTATCATTTTAATAAGGAAAGCCGCTGTCTGAGGAAACTGAAGGAAACACACGGAGTCAGAAAGGGAATTAAAGTTCAAATTAACGACCCAAAGTACACGTGTAATAAGGCAACTGCCAGTGCCTTTTATTCATCTGAGCAAAATGTCTGTGAGCCGGGATTGGCGTAAGATGTGATTTTACATTCTATATTTATTACTAACATGAGAACTAACTGTTATGACTAAATTCATAACAGTTTCGGTCGCTCTCAACTTGGTTTGTGTACTGACTTCCTTGTTGACAAGCGTTACTAGGACTACACCGGAAGTACGTCACATAGTCTGCTAATTTTAAGCAGACGATCCTTGCCGGTTTCAGATCGAACATGTGAGCGGTAGATCGGCCTCTTTGGCTGAGTCTCTCCATGTGAGAAAGTCGTGTTTGCACGAGCTCCAAAAGTGTACTCTGGATATAGAGTTTTATGTGTTTCAGATCAGCTAGGTCGTCCTACGTTTGGAGCCTAAGCTCGATTATATTTGTACGGACTTATCAGCGCTGAAACGAGAGGAATGAGTGAATATTATATATTAAATACTTCAGCAAGATGACTCTGACACTGTTCCTGTAATCTACATGACGATAGACTTACTTTATGGACTGGCTAGAGATTGCCATAGTCATTTTAATGGATGCCTTATTGAAGAGCTACGTTACGTGCATTAAAGTATACATATTGTTAAACGTAAATCAGGCTTATGCAGTTTTCCTACTGCTGAAGACTAGCCTTACGTTTATGTGAATGTTGCAAGTCGGACTGTATTATAAAATCAACCCTAGACCGTCTGGACACCAGGGTCCAGCTACTACAGATACTCTTAATGAACTCGGAGAGGGAACAAGAATCTGCACCATCCATCAGATTAAAGAAGTATTCCCTAACACTAACATATATATGTATATTACCATGTGAATTTTAATATGTGAAAATCGCTAGTCGATGTCCCAGTCATTTGAGGCTGGCAACGTCAGCGTATAGAATGATGATTCATGAACTACAACTGCATGGGCTGGTGACTGCTTTATTGCTAGTTTCTTAAAGAGAACTAATTGCATAAAGAGTCCCAGGTTCCATACGAAGCAGGTAGTGAAAGATGAAAGAAATGATGTACATTCTAAATATAATACTTACAGTTTCAAACGTGTAAATGTCGATGTTAACATATGCACTTTAAAATTAATGGAAGTTTCAAACTTTTCTAATCAGTGTAAACATAAAAGAAAACATATTCAATATATATTGTGAACACTTTTCAATCAGTGGAAATGTAAATGTAAACATATTCTATCGGAGCTATTAACCTTTCCATTTAAATGTAACGTGAAGCCAAAGCTATTCAATTTAAATGTAAAAGAAAGTTTTATCCCGAGGGATTAAATTTAACTCTCATCGAGGGTAAATTCTGAGATAAATGGGATGGTAGAATAGAAGAAAAGGGACACATAAGTATGTGTCGGGAAACGCAATACTCAGAAGAGCGTTTCGTTTCTATTCTTTATCATAGTTATTGGTGGTATCAGCAATGTGACGTATAATGGAAATATAGCCTACAGTGTCTGAGTTTTTCGTGATCTCGTAGCGTCTATGATTCGTTAGCAAAGCCATGCAACTTACAGCATGCGTTTACTCATCTTTAATTCACGCCTCTTTTCCCTGAAACGTAAACAAACGGAAATATTACCAACTTCCGCGACCTGCCAGTCATAACAGGGAGCGAACCCGGTCTGTTTACCTGAGTTTCTCACGCGAGCTGATCTGTTAATCATCAGATATCAGACAGATGCACGTGAATAACACCGGACTCTTTTGAAGCGAGACGATAGGGATTTATGTCTTCCGTAATACCTGGCCAGTAGAACTGGGTGGCTATTCTTTGTTTTGTGGCACCATTACCCAGGTGTTCACTCAAAGTTGATATGTGTCCCCAGCCTATAACCTTATTCCTATAGGTGGATGGTACAACGATTTGACCATGACTTTTCGTCCCTCTGCCAGCTTTCCTGTACAAGAGTCCATGTTCCATATAGAAATGTCCTTTCCTTGGAGCTTTATGTGTTTTTGATAATTTGCCAAAACAAGGCTTCAACGTGCTGTCTGCTTCTTGAGCCCGTTTCATTTCAGTTGAATGAAATTTTAAGTTGGTGTCCCTCTCTATGTTCCTGGAGTCAGACGTGGTCTGGATTTCTGCCATAACCATAGGTTTTACAGGGTCTCCCAAGAAAACATATTTACGCCCCAACATTAGGGGGTAAAAGGGATCATCTATCACAGCTGCATTTATCTCCCCTTCCACATAGCGACAACTGACATGAATCTTTGCTATGGGTAAAGTAAGGGGTGATGTTCCTTTTAGTGGCCCTTGAATATCTACTGTTTCTGTGGTGATTTGTTCAGGGCGCACCAGAGATGCACACACGACTGCGTCATAGGACAAACCTGTGTCATACATTCCTGTGACTTGTTTGCCATTCACATTCACTATCTCCTGGGTAGGTGGGTGATGGAGGCTATTCTGACTCACAGTCAGTTCCTTCCTAACAGAAGTCCTCACCTGTAGACATGCAGCATGATGAAGGGGTTTTTTCCTCCCACATTCATCAGTGTTGTGGTTGCTCATCTTACAAAATTTGCACCACTTATCTCCCTGTTTGTAGGGTTTCTTTTCCTGAGTCTGAGGGTTCTTGTCCTTATTACCAAATCTTTGCTTGTTTCTGTATGGTTGATCCATCTGGTCAAACTGGGTATTCTGCGGTGGTGGCTTATATCCTTCTACCTGCTTTCTTTTTGTTCCTACCAATTCAGCTTGAGCTGCTTGGTATCTCTCTGCACATCTCACAGTGTCTTCCAGCCTCTCTGCTCCTTGTTCCATCAGGAATTTCCTCATTTCTGGAGGCATGGAATCTTTCACTTGCTCTAACATAACCATCTCTTTCAGATCCTCATAGGTTTTCTGATACTTACCTAAACTACTCCATTTCAACAAATACGTTTCTATCCTAGCTGAGAACTGGTTATATGTTTCTCCAGGTAGAGGTTTAGAAGTTCTAAATTTCTTCCTATATGCCTCAGAGTTCTTTTCATACCGGATCAGTAAGGCTTGCTTTAGTATTTCATAATTTTCCTGATCTTCTTTGGGGAGTTTCAGAAACACATCATATGCAATACCTCTCAATCCCTGGGATAACTTTAGACTCCATTTTTCCTTTTCCAGTCCATATGTAGAGGCTAGCCTTTCATACCTATCCAGGTATGACTCAATTGCGTCCTCCTTTTCAACAAATGGATCTAGGTGGAAGTTCATGGCCCCATTTGCTGTGTTCTGAAAAGAGCTATTCGCAGAATGAGGTGAGCTATTACCATGGGTGATAGTCCCAGCCTGAAGTTCAAGATCAAGCTGTCTCATTTTCAGCTCATGGTCTCTCTCTGCTTGTAACCTCCTTTCTTCTCTCTCAGCTTCTAATTTCTTGGCTTCTCTCTCTGCTTCCAATTCTAATTTCTTGGCTTCTCTCTCAGCTTCTAATTCTAATTTCTTGGCTTCTCTCTCTGCTTCTAATTTCTTGGCTTCTCTCTCTGCTTCTAATTTCTTGGCTTCTCTCTCTGCTTCTAATTTCTTGGCTTCTCTCTCTGCTTCTAATTTCTTTGTTTCTCTCTCTGCTTCTAATTGCTTTGCTTCTCTCTCGGTGTACTTTTCACATTCCGTCGTGACATACCGGATCAGAGCGTCACCATCCATGCCAAGCTCTTTTCCCACCTGCAGTGTAGCAGACCTAAATTTGACCAAGTCAGCCATGATGTATCTGTAGTCTAGTAGGGCAAGCGATCTTACTCAAACTAATTTACTACAATATAATTAACTTATTTAAAATTAAAGTTAATTAAACTGACTTCACCATATATGAAACAGCTTTCTTTATCTGTACTCCATGGTACTCCTCTACAAAAAAAATTTATATATTCTTCCTACTATGTTTACTCTTTCCAAATTTTTTTTTACAAAAAAGCAAATTTTCTACACAGCAGAAATAGAAAGATGGCTCAGGAATATCAAAGATATATCCCGGACGAGCCCCCACTGTAGCGGGAGGTTATTTAAAATTATTTATTATGTAAAAGTATGCCAGTAAAGAGTTCTGGTCTTACAAGTAATACCCCAGTCTTAGAAATAAGCACTGGTGTATTGTTATCATAAAAATAGTCAGACTGTGAAAACCCTGGCCCAGTTGGTAAGAAGTAGTACCAGGATTTAAGGTGTCTCCTCCCTGTGACTATCTTATGATTACTTATATTCTAGGGGATAATAAAATGAACATTCACTGTGACCACAAATGTAATAAGTGAATAATTCCTCAGGTACAGTTAAAAATATTTTAATATTTACACTAATATTCTATTTCTACTAGTTGGAAAAGAGTATAAAAATATATATCAAAGTATTCACACAATTACTATTATTGTCTGTTTAGACTTCAAGATCTTGAATATTACAGTTACTGCAATCACGGTTTTTAGTTCTTTGACTTTACAAATAACTTTCATCACTTGACTGTTTGAATATTAGGTTCACTATGGCTGTTTTCATAAATGGGTGGTCAGTGTCTTAACTGCCACTTATCTTATCACTTGATACTGCTGAAACTGTCCCTTGCTGATATCAGACTTGGTAGGCCCAACAGTAGGGATGCCAATGACCAGTTGAAGTTCACTCTTTGGGGTCCTGCACTTTTGTGGGATTGCCTCGGATGAACTGCACCGGCTTCTGATACTGGACAGTCTGGTTTGAGTTATTTCATGGAACCTGCAACATATCAGCCTTGGCTAGTATCTGGCTAGACTTGTAGCTGACTAGCACAGATGTCAGACCAGTCAGTCATCAGATGTCACCGTTATACAATCATAGTAAGGAAGGACATCATTTCAGTGATATAGCATTAATATTAACATGTCAATTAAGTGTAACTGACTAGCACATAAGTCAGACAAGTCAGTCATCAGGTGTCAAAGTTATACAGTCATAGCAAGTAACATCATTTCAATGATACAGAATTAATATTAACATATCAGTAATAAACATCATCTGGTTTATTCCGCTCCTATACATCCCTTCATATGCTATAACTTGATCCTTCCAAATCATATCAAGTACAAATTCAAATACTGATGCTATCCTTAGCATCTACACAAAAGTAATACATAAATAAAGAAAGTGAGTGACCACGTGATCAGGTTGCTTTCTACTGAAACTGGCTATAGAACACTCCAGTTTACCAGCTGTAAATGGGTACGAAGTTGTGCGCTCGAACTAGGGAAGGCAAAGGCAGCGAGGAAGGGGACTAGTCACCTAACCTCGTAAAAGCGGTATCTTCCATGCTGAAGCTTCTAACAATTTATTTCCCTACGACAATCTCTGGTCATGGGACTGCCTTTATCTTCGTAAGCGATAATGCATTTAATATCGACGAGATACAGCATTAAATATAATAAATATTTTCTATTTGGCTGTGGGGCTAGTTTTGATACGTTTTTGTACAAGCAACCATCTTCCACTAAGCACATGAATAAATCATATTAAAATAATAATACGTTATATCAATGAATATTATACAGGCATATTTTGTGAATTCTAAATGAACCTGTAATACAAAATAAAAGAAATTATTATACAGGATAGCTATCGTAAATTCGCTTACCCTCAGACTCCAGATACTGGACTTAAAAATGTTTCTGGCGATCCGCTCACAATTCATGGATAGTGGCGAAACTCTGTCTCCAGTCTGGCTCAAACCTCTTTCGTTGTGTATCTCTCTCAGTTTACCGATCCGCTACTTATATACGCAAAGCGCGGACGTATCGGAGAGTACCGACGTCACAGCCTAAACCTAACCTGAAAAATCCTTCCCGAACAGTGATTTCGGCAGATCTGTGCGTCGACTGAAATTTTGCCTTTATCATTCTCGGCATATATAATATCCATATTGTTCCATCTTATCTAGTTTTATACAGCTGATAAAACTCTATCTTCCTATCCATGTAAATTCCCAAACTGTTATTTGTTGATTTTAATATTTAGAACAGAAGTGGGTTTACATGCCTTTAGCGTAACTGTGGGCAGCCTAAATACGCATATATCTCCGTAAATGAGAACTTCCTACCGTTCCATCTTATATGCAGTTATACACCATCCTTCCCTGTACTGAAATGTAAAATCCTTTTCATATGGATTCCCTTCTATTTTTATTTATCGTTGGCGATTTCCTCTGTCCGATACACATTTCGCTGATACGCCGCCATTTTGAAAGCGGTCACTCGATGTTTATAAATCTACCTGAAGACGTTTGCAATGACTTGAAACCAATTTTGCGACAATATATATATATATATATATATATATATATATATATATATATATATATATATATATATAGAGAGAGAGAGAGAGAGAGAGAGAGAGAGAGAGAGAGAGAGAGAGAGAGATAATAGTAGAATTTTTTTCATAATGTTTCTCTATTCTCGCAGACTTGATTAAACGGCGACCAGCGGTCTATTTTGGTCTATTTTGGTCTATTGTGGTCCTTTTTTTCATCTACTGATTGATTAATGTTGTCCTCTTCTTGGCATTACGCGTCCCCAAGTTCAGTTGTGAACAGGATTTGCCTAAGAGACAAATTAACATTAAATAGTAAAGTTAACTGGACTTACAAATACCCAGATATTCATTCAATTTTATCAGCCCACTGTGGCGTAACACCATTACCATATATATAGGATTTTTGACAGTCGTATCATCGGATTTATCCAGCAAGTTACGCTGTTTCAAAATCGGCAATCACCACAGAACCAGCCAATAGGATTTACCATCATCATCAGTTATAAATTGTAACAGTTCTTAGCAACCAGATGTTTCAAAAGACTGGAAGTATTTACTACTGTTTACTGTGAACACAGATCGCGGATTGTTTTCTTCATTAACTATTCGAGGTGACATTTGTCCATCCAGGAATCAACCACCAAATTTGGCGTCCCCCTCATAGAAATCTTATTCGTTATAGAGGAAGGACTGGGGCCAAATATGGAAGATACAAAACACTGAAAGTTTATATTCAAGATACTTGTATGTCCAAGGGATATATCACTCAGATTAGGTAAGCGTGATTGAGTGGCCACTGTATGTCAGAGAGAGAGTGAATAATTTCTTAGTTACAGAAACTACATCATTTTTGGTTTTGCTTAAATATTGTTTACTTACTGAGTAGCATTTAGTATGAACTTTGTTCTTTTCTTTACTGTCTATGTTGTAACAAAGTGCTAACCTTTAACCTTTGGGGTTATTAACTTGTTGGGTTCTTTTCTTCTCAATAAGGGGGATGGCACATGTATTATGTTATTTTTCTATTTATGAATTCTGATTTTAATTGATCTTTCTTTAGATATTCGATGTTGTAAAGTTTAATGATAATAAACAACAAAAGAACTTAACTTTGTGTGTTGGTCAGACCCATACCCAATTTATTATAGTTTTTCAAGTTTGTGTTTTGTTGTCACATAATTGTGTGTGTGTGTGTGTGTTTAGTTAAACGTATATTTCTAGAGGTGCAAGATTGTCTTATACTAAATTATAGTCGCATAGATAGGCTGGACTAGAGAAACTACCCATTCCAGAGACAGATCTTCTCCTTAAACTATTTACTCGTGAAATCTATTCTCACACCTTTACTTCTCACTTACTTATCACCATCCACTCTACTTTCTACTCAGGCGGGACCATAAATATTTTTCAAACCTATCTAAATTTACGACAAGCAGAAAGTACTATCTCTGGAACAAGAAGGGACAAGTGGTCTACTCTTTAAGACGAAGGACCAACTTGTAGACTCTCCTTGACATTTCTGGGAAATGAGCTACACCTGACAACCTTGACCAGCGACGAGCGGGAGCAGTGTAAAAAGAACCAACCCATCAGAAGAAGCAGAACCGTCATTGGCAGCTAAATTCCGTATATAAGCTGCCAAAGTGACCCTTTTTTCATCGTCTTTATTATCCATCAATGACGAAACTTTTCTTCTAAACTATTCAATTATTTTCAAACTGTTAAAACTTAAGTGATTATTAAATTGTGTTATTTGTAATTTACAAATTTAACTTCGATTTAATAATTTTAAAGTTACTGCATGTTTGTCTCAGTCAATTTATTACACACACTGAGCTATGCCAGACTAATAAGAATTCCACTGAGTAAATCAGAGGTGGGGCTTAACGAGCTAAAATTAATTATTGCTTAATTCTTCACAAAAATGGTCGGCAAATTCGTAGAATTAACGTGCTGAGCCAAACGCAGCATTGTTTTCGCTAATCTGAATATCTATTGAACAGTCCTTTGTGGTAGAAGCGTCATTAACCTTCTATCTACATATCTGCCAAGAGTAATCTTGTGCGAAGGTAGACACCTTTGAAGCCCACATTACATACTCTTGAGTTTTGGCCACTGTTGGACCACTACTGCAAACCAGGGGAGGCAATACCGTCACACCGAGATCAAAACATGGTAGCGTCAAGCTCTATGCTACCCAGCTGTACATGGGTACCTGACTCTGCTCTTGAGTTAGGGAGAGGGGCAAATGCATCGATGAAGTGAACTGGTCACCGCACTTCCTTAAAATGCTGGACATAGTCTGGTGAAGTCTCTAACACTTGACTTCCCTACGGTAGTATATGAAGTAGAGTTACCTATTTACTGCGCATGTCAGACATTTCAGAATAATATGTAGAGTTTAAAACCGCAAAGGAAAAAGGTTAATGTGAAGGGGGAAAATGATTGCAAACAATCAGAAAGAGACAACCCAGTTTCACTGCACTTGCAATGAGAAAAGTTGGAATGCATTGTAATGTGAGACAAAACTGACGGAGAGATAATCGCCCAAACACAAGGACACCAGCAAACAAGAGTAGCAAACAAAAGAGCGAACAAACACAACCAGAGAGGGAATGTTGCAGATAGAATTCACACTTCGTGGAATTCAGCGCAGCAGATGCTGACACCTAGTAAATAGGTTTGTCACTATCCATCAGTTTCAAAATGTTAAGGAAAAAAAATTTACGGAGAAAAATAAATCTAACCAATAATAAAATGAGCGCGTTCATTCTCTCTCTCTCTGTCTGAAAGTGCGTGGATTGTTTTCAAAGAGTGTTCCCTGATAATAAGTGGTTTTAACAAAAACCTTCAAGTTTTCATGATTTGTACATCGGCTGAGGGCTCATGCACACCAATTTTTACGCACTTTTCTTTGTCGAGCGCTACTAATTTCGTGAAAGAATTAAAAAAAAAAAGTATTTGTTTTATATAACACCCACGCCGCGCAAGTTGCACACCGTGCGTTGCGCACTTTTTTTTTCTGGCGCGAGTTACTATTTTGAGTGAGACCGACCGACGTAACATAACATCGGTAATTATGTTGGGATGGGATATCCCTTTTCGAATTTTAAATTTCGCGCAACGAATTTTACGCCTTGCAGGTGGTGCTGCATACAACTGTAATTCGTCTGCTGCAAAATGGCGTTCTCTGAAGAAGAAAAAACGGCAATAAATTTCTTCAACAAAACAAAAATTATGGTGCGAAACGACTTCTTAAGGAGTTTTCAAACAAAGGATGGACTTTAGGCGGACTGACATATTTTTTGCAAAATATAGACCAAACCGGCACTGTTGAACGTTGTAAAGGCACTGGCCGAACACGCACTGCGCTCACTGACGACAACATCAATGCTGTTAACGAGCTTGTGCAAAGTCAAGAAGGACGTCCGCAAACACATATTTCCCAAGGTCAAATTGCTCGTCAGATAGGCGCTTCTCAAAGATCCGTGGGCAGAATCATCAAAAAGGAACTTAGGTTAAAACGTTTGAAGAAACATCGGGCGACAGAGTTGACTGAACGCAACAAAGAGTCACGGCTTTCCCGGTGCCAATGTCATTTGCGTCGCTTCCCAGAGCATAAAGTGAGTTTCATATTTTTCAAGGATGAAAAACTTTTTACTGTTGCTCGGCCTACCAATAGTCAGAATGACCGGGTGTATGCACCGGTTGTCACCAGAAAAAAACATATCTGCTAATCGATTGCTGCGAGCAAAACCAACGTTCGGCAAATCAGTAATGGTGTCTGTTGGTGTCTCATCACTGGGCCGCACTGCAATTCATTTTGTTCAACCTGGTATCAAGACAGATGGCGATTACTACCGCAACGAACTGTTGATGAAGTGCCTTCTTCTTGACATTAGGGAAATGTTAGAATTCTACATCATCCAGCAAGACAGGGCGCCTGCTCGTCGTGCTAGGGATACAGTTGCGCTGCTCACTCAGAAGACACCTGAATTCATCGAATCGAATGTTTGGCCACCACATAGTCCAGATCCACTGGACTATGGGATTTGGGGCGTTTTGCAAGAAAATGTCTACCGAAAGAAAATTGGCAACGTGGATGAGCTAAGAGAGCGGATAAAGCAGGCACGGGATGAGCTAGAACAGCGCACAATTGACGCATCAGTGAGAAAGTGGCGCACCCGACTTCGCGCATGTGTTGCAGCTGGCGGCGGACATTTTGAGCACCAATTGAAATAGGCAAAATGTAGGTAAATATTTTCTCACCATTTGTACCAAATTTCATAATAATCGGGTCATTTTCGGCCGAGTTTTAAAAATACAGGGTGTCCATAAAAGATTGTACCCTTTTCAAACAATTTATTCTCGGCCCCATGATGTGGTACGAGTATGCTTTCTATCACAAAAGTAAGATAATCTCTGCAAGTTTTTAAGCATATCTTACAAAGACTAAAAAGAATGTACCTATTTCTTTTTTTTCACCTACTTGACCAGTGTGTTGAGAGACATGTAACAATTACCGGTTGCAACCTAACTGCGAAAGTTTCACTTGAAATACCCGCTGCGCGCATGCGCACTTTTTTTTAGTCTTTGTACGGTATGCTTAAAAACTTTTTACTTTTTTTTTTCCTTAGTCGTTCCCCTTCTACCGTGAGGTGTAGAGGTTTGGAAGAGAGAGCGCCAGACTATCTTATCGGCTGTCTTCCTCCTGGCCTGGTTCCATTCTAGTCCTCGGGCTTCAAAGATTGTCTAATGTTGTCCTCCCAGTGGACTCTGGGTCGTCCTGGTGGTCTGGATCCCTGGCTCTTTGTTTCCCATGCTTGTCGTGGTAGCCGATCTTCTCCCATCCTGCAGACATAGCCAAACCATATTAGTTGGGACTGTTCTACTTGGGTCTGCAGGGGGTGGGATTTTAGGCCTTGACTTATTGTCTGGTTGCGGACCATGTCTCTTCTTGTTACTTCAACCACCTTCCTCAGATACCTCATTTCTGAGATTTGGATCTGGCTTTTATGGGTTGTAGTCATTGCCCATGACTCGCATCCATATGTCAAGACTGGGACATAGGTGGAGCGGTATACAGCCATCTTCGTTTTCTTACCAACCTCTCTCTTGCTGAGGAATCCTCGGTTTATGGCCTGAAAAGGTTTCCCAGCCGCTGCTTTTCGAGTGGCCAACTCTTCTTTGAAGCCTCCCTTTCGGTCTATAATAGCTCCGAGATATTTAAAGTGGTCGACCAGTTCCAGGACCTGTTCTCCCAGCTAAATCTGATGTCTTCTTTCTTCTCGTGATATCACCATGGATTTTGTTTTAGAGCTGCTTATGACCATCCCTCTCTTCTCCAGCTCTTCCTTCCAGACTTGCAGGTTGAATTGGAGATGTGCCTCTGATTTACGAGAATCAGGGAAACATCATCAGCAAATGCCAGCTCTGAAATACATACCTGTCTCACTGGATACTTTCTTGTTCTCTCCTTACATGCCTTGATAACATCGTCCATGAGGAGTATGAAAAGATAAGGTGACAGGATATCACCTTGTCTTACACCAGTGGTGGTCCTGAACTCGTTTGACTTGTGGTTTGCTGTCCTCACATAATTTCTGCAAGACTTGTAGAAGCTCTGTATAGCATGAATCAGAGGTGCTGGAATGTTCTTCCTTGCCAAACAGTCCCAAAGTTTGCTCCAGGGGACCCTGTCAAACGCCTTTTCAAGATCTATGAAACAAAGATGGATCTCACTCTTATACTCAAGAGCCTTTTCACTCAGCTGAGTGTGAAGATTAGGTCTTGAGTACTTCGGTTTGCTCGGAATCCGCACTGGACCTCATCCAATTGTGGCTCAGCTAGGCGGCGGAGTCTCTGCTCTAGGATTCTAGAGTAGATTTTACCAGGGACACTGAGAAGGGATTTGCCTCTGTGGTTTCCACATTGTCGATTGTCACCTTTTTTGAAAATTGGTGTTATGATGGCAATCTCCCAATCCTTTGGTATGGTCTTGTTGCACCACGCTGCCTGTAGGACCCTTAAGAGTAATAGGTCACCTCATGCTCCCATGTACTTAACCATTTCTGGTGTTATACTATCATGCCCTGCTGCTTTGCTCATCTTGATTTTCTCCAGTGCTGCCTTCAGTTCTTCCATCTTTATGTCATCTTCATCACCATTGGTTTCCTCTTCTGTGCTAGTGGTTATCATTTCTGATGCTTGACCTTGCTCACCATCAAGGAGTTCTGAGAAATATTCTTTCCATCTTTCCATTACTTCCTTCGGGGCAGTAAGCAATTTGCCTTACTTGTCTTTTATAAATTTGAGAGGGCATTGTTTTTCCTTCCTCGTGTTATTTAGGGTCCTATAGAATAATTTCTGGTTTTCTTGCGCATCTTTTTCTATCTTTTCTCCAAATTCTTCCCAGGACTTCTGTTTAGCTGCTAGCACCTTGTTTTTTGCTTCTGTTCTAAGTATCACATATTCTCTATATTTCTCTATTTGTCCTGCTGTGTTTTTAGCTCCTAAGTATTGTTCCCATGCCATTTTCTTCTCTCTTATTTTCTCTTTGACTTCCTCTGTCCAGCAAGGTGTCCTTTTTCTCTTGTTCCCACGTCGGACTTCACCACATGCTTCTGCAGCAGCTGTCTTTATGATGTCCTTGAATTTAAGCCAGAGGGTTTCCAAGTCATCAGGTTGTTCTTCTGTGTTTCTCACCGCTGTAGCAATAAGCCCCTGATATCTGGTCTTAATTTCTGGCTCTCTCAGCTTGTAGGTCTTAATGCTCATTTCTCCCGCTTGTTTACTTGGTTTCTTGCGTGATGTTAGGCAGTTCCTAGGCTGAGCAACTCTTTCAGTTGTTCTTTTGATTGTAAGCAGGTAGTGATCACTTCCAATCTCTGACCCCCTTCAGACTCTAGCATCCCGGACATATTTGAATGAGCTCCTCCTTACAATGGCATAGTCGATAACTGACTTCTCATTCTTTGTTGGTTCACATCTAGTGTAAGCATGTATGCGCTTATGGGGAACTTTGTGTTTGTAATAATCAGATTCTGCTCACTGCAGAATCTGAGTCGCTTTCCATTGTCATTGAGAGTATCTTCTCCATATCTTCCGATAACTCCACCCCATCTAGCATGGTCATTTCCAACTCTGGCATTGAAATCTCCGAGCATGATAATTTCATCTAGGCAATCATCCACTGTCCTTTGAAGCAGCTCGAAGAATTCCTCCTTGACCTCTGCTCTCTCATCCTCATTTGGCCCATACACTATGACCAGGCTGACTATGGTTTCTCCTTCTTTTAGTTTTACAACCATAGTGCGCTCCGAGACAAAGTTCCATCCCTTGATACTATCTTTCTGGTTTTTGGCCACAATGCAACCCACGCCCCCTTTACCGCTTTCCGATGTGGGTACACCACTGTAGAGCAGCGTGTTGCCATCGAGATCCATGACTCCTTGTTCCTTTTTCTTTATTTCTGTTATAGCCAGGATTTCTAATTTTGCTTTCCTCATCTCTTCCACCAGTTTTTCTTCTTTCCCATTTATACTTCTTGTGTTCCAAGTTCCATAAGTCGTAGTCCGTTCCAGTTCGTCGTCTTTAGAATCAGTCCGGTTTTCTCTCGTTTAATTCGCGTAATCATGTTTTAAAGCAAACAGGTGATTGACCTGTAATGCCTTTGCATGGTGGAGGGGTTGCCTCCTTACGGCCTCCATGCAGGCCGCCCTCCTCCTTTTTCAGCCGGGTTTGGGACCGGCCTAGGCGGAGTTTGCTTAAAAACTTGCAGAGATTATCTTACTTTTGTGATAGAAAGCATCTTAGTACCACGTCATGGGGCCGAGAATTAATTTTTTGAAAAGGGTACAATCGTTTATGGACACCCTGTATTTAAAAGTCATGGGTTTCTTAGCCTCACGGTATATTTTGGCCAGGTTAAAAAGACACAACGCCTTACTGAAGACCACATTAGAAGTCAGAGTTGAAGGCTAACGTGCAAGAGGAAGACATCGCTATAAGTGGGAAGATAACATCAAGAGATGGACAAGAAAGAGTCTATCAGAGTGTACCATCAAGACAAGAGACTGAAGACGTTGGAGATCCATTACAGCCAACCTTCGTTGTGGAGATGGCAACTGATGACGATGATGATGATGGGATGTTTGTTTTGCATGATGAAACAGATGATAAAGACAAAGACTGTATCATCATCATTATCATTATCAATACCTCTTTCGCTCCGTCTGGATTATGGGTCCACCAGTGCTAACTGCTACCATAATAAAGCCTATATCAAAACCCGTTCTTGCACTGTGGTTAATGTAGCCATATGTTTTACATGATGAGGTTACCAGACCGTGCAAACAAGGTTAAACAGTTCAATAATAATATATATTTGTTCATATTGAAATAAAGTCAGCAGTTTAACTGTATTGAAGACATATTGCTCCTCTATGTGAGGAGCACCGCACTCAACTGTTATATGACGGCATTATTCTCAGTAGCGTCGCTAGGGGCGTGGGAAGGGGGGGGGGGGGTTGCGGACCGCACCGGGTGACACCATCAGAAGGAGGGTGGGGGGTTGACACCAACCCTAGCGACGCCACTGTCCGAGTAGATTAATTTGTAAATAATTTCACCAAGTCTGCTGTCTCTTGGTTAATCCTTGTGTTTATGTTGAAGGATATTACATATCCACATAACCTCTTTGAAGCTTCAGTAGTTATGCTGAATGTAAAGAATTAAACGGTCACGTTCCACAGAAGGTCAAGAATTTAACTGTCACTTCCACCACATAAGGTCAAGAATTTAACGGTCACGTTCCACAGAAGGTCAAGAATTTAACGGTCACGTTCCACAGAAGGTCAAGAATTTAACGGTCACGTTCCACAGAAGGTCAAGAATTTAACTGTCATGTTACACAGAAGGTAAAGAATTCAACGGTCACGTTCCACAGAAGGTCAAGAATTTAACGGTCACGTTCCACAGAAGGTCAAGAATTTAACTGTCATGTTCCACAGAAGGTAAAGAATTCAACGGTCACGTTCCACAGAAGGTCAAGAATTTACCTGTCATGTTCCACAGAAGGTCAAGAATTTAACGGTCACGTTCCACAGAAGGTCAAGAATTTAAAATATACTCCTAATTCTTCTTCTTCTTCCTCGTTCGCCCTGAAAAGGACTGTGGTTGCGTTGTGTCTGTTACGCCGTAGCTGTGATATCTGCACCTTTCGGTCGACACATCCGACTTCAGCACGGCATTTTTTAGGGACCGGGTTTGCCTTCCCATTTCGATCCGTACTCGCTCAGCCAGACTGCACTGCTGCAGACTGTTTCCAGGACCACCACGTGGAGGTGGAGTACGGTCTTGACCAGCTCTGGTTCGCTGGTCCTGATGCAAGCAGTCAAGCTATGGGTCGCTGACTGCATTCACTATTGCTGTATCTTGGGGTCCCATACTCCTAATAAGAGTTAAAGAATTTAATAATAACTCCGCCAATGCCGGTCCCAAGCCCGGATGAAAAAGGAGGAGGGCGGCCTGCATGGAGGCCGTAAGGAGGCAGCCCCTCCACCATGCAAAGGCACAACAGGCCAATCACCTGTTTGCTTTAAATCATGATTACTAGCAACACAAGAGAGAAAACCGGACGGATTCTAAAGGCGACGAACTGGAACGGACTACGGACTACGACTTATGGAACTTGGAACACAAGAAGTATAAATAAGAAGGAAGAGGAGCTGGTGGAAGAGATGAGGAAAGCAAAACTAGAAATCCTGGCTATAACGGAAACAAAGAAAAAAGGACAAGGAGTCATGGATCTCGATGGCAACACGTTGCTCTACAGTGGTGTACCCATATCTGAAAGAGCTAAAGGGGGCGTGGGTTGCATTGTGGCCCAAAATCAAAAAGATAGTATCAAGGGATGGAACTTTGTCTCGGAGCGCATTATGGTTGTTAAACTAAAAGAAGGAGAAACCATAGTCAACCTGGTCATAGTGTATGGGCCAAATGAGGATGAGAGAGCAGAGGTCAAGGAGGAATTCTTCGAGCTGCTTCAAAGGACAGTGGATGACTGCCTAGATGAAATTATCATGCTCGGAGATTTTAATGCCAGAGTTGGAAATGACCAAGCTAGATGGGGTGGAGTTATCGGAAGATATGGAGAAGATACTCTCAATGACAATGGAAAGCGACTCCTTAGATTCTGCAGTGAGCAGAATCTGATCATTACAAACACAAAGTTCCCCCATAAGCGCATACATGCATACACTAGATGTGAACCAACAAAGAATGAGAAGTCAGTGATCGACTATGCCATTGTTCGGAGAAGCTCATTCAAATATGTCCGAGATGCTAGAGTCTGGAGGGGGCCAGAGATTGGAAGTGATCACTACCTGCTAACAATCAAAAGAACAACTGAAAGAGTTGCTCAGCCTAGGAACTGCCCAACATCACGCAAGAAACCAAGTAAACGAGCAGGAGAAATGAGCATTAGGACCTACAAGCTGAGAGAGCCAGAAATTAAGACCAGATATCAGGGGCTTATTGCTGCAGCGGTGAGCAACACAGAAGAACGACCTGATGACTTGGAAACCCTCTGGATTAAATTCAAGGATATCATAAAGACAGCTGCTGCAGAAGCATGCGGTGAAGTCCGACTTGGGAACAAGAGAAAGAGGACACCTTGGTGGACAGAGGAAGTCAAAGAGAAAATAAGAGAGAAGAAAATGGCATGGAAACAATACTTAGGAGCTAAAAACACAACAGGACAAATGGAAAAATATAGAGAATATGTGACACTCAGAACAGAAGCAAAGAACAAAGTGCTAGCAGCAAAACAGAAGTCCTGGGAAGAATTTGGAGAAAAGCTAGAAAAAGATGCACAAGAAAACCAGAAATTGTTCTATAAGACCCTAAAGAACATGAGGAAGGAAAAACAATGCCCTCTCAAATTTATAAAGGACAAGCAAGGCAAATTGCTTACTGCCCCGAAGGAAGTAATGGGAAGATGGAAAGAATATTTCTCAGAACTCCTGGATGGTGAGCATGGTGAAGCATCAGAAATGATAAACACTAGCACAGAAGAGAAAACCAATGATGGTGAAGATGACATAAAGATGGAAGAACTGAAGGCAGCACTGGAGAAAATCAAGATGGGCAAAGCAGCAGGGCATGATGGTATAACACCAGAAATGGTTAAGTACATGGGAGCATCAGGCGACCTATTACTCTTAAGGGTTTTACAGGCAGCGTGGTACAACAAGACCATACCAAAGGATTGGGAGATTGCCATCATAACACCAATTTTCAAAAAGGGTGACAATCGACAGTGTGGAAACCATAGAGGCATATCCCTTCTCAGTGTCCCTGGTAAAATCTACTCTAGAATCCTAGAGCAGAGACTCCGACGCCTAGCTGAGCCACAATTGGATGAGGTCCAGTGCGGATTCCGAGCAAACCGAAGTACTCAAGACCTAATCTTCACACTCAGACAGCTGAGTGAAAAGGCCCTTGAGTATAAGAGTGAGATGCATCTTTGTTTCATAGATCTGGAAAAGGCGTTTGACAGGGTCCCCTGGAGCAAACTTTGGGACTGTTTGGCAAGGAAGAATATTCCAGCACCTCTGATTCATGCTATACAGAGCTTCTACAAGTCTTGCAGAAATTATGTGAGGACAGCAAACCATAAGTCAGAAGAGTTCAGGACCACCACTGGTGTAAGACAAGGTGATATCCTGTCACCTTACCTCTTCATACTCCTTATGGACGATGTCATCAAGGCATGTAAGGAGAGAACAAGAAAGTATTCAGTGGGGTACTGGAAGATGAGACAGGTCTATATTTCGGAGCTGGCATTTGCTGATGATGTCGCCCTGATTGCTAAATCAGAGGCACATCTCCAATCCAACCTGCAAGTCTGGAAGGAAGAGCTGGAGAAGAGAGGGATGGTCATAAGCAGCTCTAAAACAAAATCCATGGTGATATCACGAGAAGAAAGAAAACATCAGATTAAGCTGGGAGAACAGGTCCTGGAGCAGGTCGACCACTTTAAATACCTCGGAGCTATTATAGACCGAAAGGGAGGCATCAAAGAAGAGTTGGCCACTCGAAAAGCAGCAGCTGGGAGACTTTTTCAGGCCATAAATCGAGGATTCCTCAGCAAGAGAGAGGTTGGTAAGAAAACGAAGATGGCTGTATACCGCTCCACCTATGTCCCAGTCTTGACATACGGATGCGAGTCATGGGCAATGACTACAACCCATAAAAGCCAGATCCAAACCTCAGAAATGAGGTATCTGAGGAAGGTGGTTGAAGTAACAAGAAGAGACATGGTACGCAACCAGACGATACGTCAAGGCCTTAAATCCTACCCCTTGCAGACCCAAGTAGAACAGTCCCAATTAAGATGGTTTGGCCATGTCTGCAGAATGGGAGAAGATCGGATACCACGACAAGCATGGGAAACAAAGAGCCAAGGATCCAGACCCCGAGGACGACCCAGAGTCCGCTGGGAGGACAACATTAGACAATCTTTGAAGGATCGAGGACTAGAATGGAACCAGGCCAGGAGGAAGACAGCCGATAGGATAGTCTGGCGCTCTCTCTTCCAAACCTCTACACCTCACGGTAGAAGGGGAACGACTAAGTAAGTAAGTAAGAATTTAATAATTACTACTCACAGAAGGTCAAGAATTTAAAATATACTCATCATAAGAGGTAAAGAGTTTAATAATTACTTCTCACAGAAGGTAAGGAATTTAAAATATACTCCTCATAAGAGGTAAAGAATTTAATAATTACTACTAACAGAAGGTCAACAATTTAAAATAAACTCCTCATAAGAGGTAAAGAATGTAATAATTACTACTCACAGAAGGTCAAGAATTTAAAATAAACTCCTCATAAGAAGTAAAGAATTTAGTAATTACTACTCACAGAAGGTCAAGAATTTAAAATAAACTCCTCATAAGAGGTAAAGAAATTAATAATTACTACTCACAGAAGGTCAAGAATTTAAAATAAACTCCTCATAAGAGGTAAAGAATTTAATAATTACTACTCACAGAAGGTCAAGAAATTATAATATACTCCCCATAAGAGTTAAAGAATTTAATAATTACTACTCACAGAAGGTCAAGAATTTAAAATAAACTCCTCATAAGAGGTAAAGAATTTAATAATTGCTACTCACAGAAGGTCAAGAAATTATAATATACTCCCCATAAGAGTTAAAGAATTTAATAATTACTACTCACTGAAGGTCAAGAATTTAAATAAAATTACTGCTCATAGAAGGGAAAGTGTCAGAACCAACTTATGCTGTGGATTTATCACCACAACGATACTACTAATTATAGGCTCGCTCCCTAGGAGCATGACCACAACACAATGGCTGACATACCAAAATTAACACCTTCGACAGGCACTTCCCTTTTATTAATGTAAGCACACACAATAAAGCCTCACACGGCCAACAAAACGTATGGAATACATATATCGTATACAAATGCCAGAGAAACTTGCCTCAATAAATTTATCTAATAGTCTCATACATACCAGTATGACTACACTGTACAAACACTGTACTGACTATCGCTCATCCTAGCGACCCAAAAACCTATGACAAAGCAATACTCAAATCATGAACAACTCGTAATATGCGGCCTGAAGATAATATCCACTGGACACTACACTAATCCAGAATTACACATAATATCCAACAGACCCAAATATGGCAATCTCTGGCTAGAATTCCGTACCAAGAACCGCACAGCACTTGCTGGCGAAAGGGAAATATATCTCCGTCCACTCGGGACGCTGACTAGAAACTCCATGTCCTTTCGCGCCTAGAATTCTTCCGGCTTCCGTCTTGTCACATGATCTCGACGGTAAAGTTATCTCAGTGTTGCCAAAAACACAATGTAGCCAGTCTGATATTACGGCGAAATAGCGCCGTGACATCCACCACCTTAAGAAAGAAAACGTAGTTTTCTTCCATCGGAGGAGGCTCCGCCTGACCCCTTTTAGAGTTGGGACGACCATATGCCATATACAGCATCTCCTCCTCTGGACCGAGAGAAAGTCATAGTTCTATTCTGCCATTGTCAATACTGCATTCTCCAAGCTACCCCAAAACACAACATACGTATGAAGTAAGCTATCCCAAGTTCTGGCAGTCGTGAAAAATGACCCACAAAACAATCCCCAGTACATCCATATTTACTCTTATATAATCATCCATAACAGTAAATAATCTCATAGAATAAACAATTATTTGTAACATGGTTTAAATATCCATTTCATTCAACTCTACAGCAAATTGCCTTTATAGCTCCATGATACATAAATTACAAAGTACAACATAGTATATCATAAACACAATCTTTAAAGTTTACAAAACAATTACATTCTTATCAGAACGGTACTGGAGGCGTGGGTCAGACTCTAAGGTTCGGTTCGCGTTAACCGAAACACCCTACTGAACGCGAACCCGATACCTATCCCTTGCTATTGCTGGACTATCAACAGGTGGTTATGGAGCAACGACATGTGCTTCCACCTGACTGCATCACGCGCACCCCACCTATTCACGAAAGTCACTCGTGCAACTTTGGTATTGTCTCGCAATGACAATACCTCCACGAACTTAACTGGCGCGACTTCATTAAACACTCGTCTAAGTGTGCGCCAACTAGCACTCAGGGGAACATTGCGGACCCATACCGCGCGGTTACTCGCTATCAGGCCCTCAGATATGCCTTTTCTGTTCCTATACCTGTCCCTTGGCATCGGACTGTGAGTATCAATGGGCGCCTGCCGCGGACCCCGTCTCAAATGTACCTTCTTCTCGGGTGGAGATACCTTGACCACCTGGTCATCCGCCTCGGGACTTTGGTGTTGCTGAGCCTCCGCTCCAGCCACACCCATGGCATTATGCACTCCCCGTACATTGCCGACGATCAAATCGGGAATTGGATCCTCGAGGACGAACGCGTTCACTCTACTCGACAGGAACGGGGTGTCCACATTAATACACGCCTGGAAGTAAGACTCAACTTTGCCCCCAAATGTAGTACACTTTACAGTTTTGCCTGTAAGGCAGGACTCGTCGATACACGACCGACGCACCCCAACTGTGGTGTCCCTCAATACGGAGACTGGTTTCTTCTCCACTACACCTTTGTGGAGAGCCACCTTGCCAGTCTCATGGACCGACGACAGACATGGTGCCGCATGCCCGCAGTGTAGCACTATCTTCTCGTTCGCATCGAACAGAGGGCGTCACCCCACACAGTCCTCGCTGTTGACTGTGTCCAACACAAACGCGGAATTCGCGTGTTCAATTGCGGTAGGACACCTGTCAGCGTAATGGTTATTGCCACCACAATTGGTACACAGGCGCCCCCTCTTCGACTCATCGCGTGGACTCTTGCTAGGGCTTTTAGCTGGTGACTATCGCGCATCGGAGTCGGAAGATCGACTCTCTGAGGAACCACTTCTCTGCTTGGGATGTTTTGTTTTGTACCAAAACCGATCTCCGTCCCGAGACTACTCGAAGCGTACCTGCTTTCGCGTTTGGCACTCTCTTCCGTCGCTATCACTTTTAAATTGTCGGTTATGCCAGTTCGACCGGCCATTCTGATGGGATCGGAAGTTCCCATAATTTCCTCTTCTTGGCTGATAAGGACTGGAAGACCTATCGTGCCTCTGCTCTTGGCACCTGTCTGCCTCGCCTGCCTGATCTTTCCATGGTTGGCGTTGTACTTTGCCGACACCAGCAACTAAGTCGTCTGACAGACCCGACTTCTGGATGGGTTTGCCCGAATGGGCCAGGACATAATGGTGCCCCAGTTGGGCCATAGAATCAATGTCTTTTGGCTGGCGCTCTTGGAAAAAATCTACCAACTCAGTTGAACACGACGACAACACTTTGTTTCGTAACATTAAATCAACCAAGCCATTGAAGTCCTTAGTTATTCCCTCCAACTCAATCCACCTATTGAGCAGAAGCTTTATCTTAGAGATAAAGTCCTCGAAGTCTTGGTCTGCACTTAGCATCGTATTCCTAAAGCGCGTCCGGTACCCTTCAGCCGTCAGACGGAACTTCCGAAGCAACCGTTTCTTCACCTTGTCATAATCAGCCCACTCTTCCAGCGGGAGGCTATAAAAAGTCTCCATCGCAGGCCCCACTAGCAATGTGGATAACAGAGATGGCCACGTGTCTCTGTCAGCCTTCCAGGCCACGCATTCTTCCTGAAACCTCTCAAGGAAAAAATCTAAGCTGTCGATTTTCTCATTAAAATTCGGCAAACGCAGCCTAAAGGGACGATGAGACCCCCCCCCCTCCCCCCCCCAGGAATCGAGTTCTGACCACTCGCACCCACTTCTAATCTTTTCAGTTGTATTTCCTTATCAATCTTTTTCTCTTCCAGAGCAATTCTCATTCTCTCCTTCTCTAATTCTAACCCTAACTCTCTCTGTTTCAAATCGTTAGCTTCTTTCATCTTCTTTTCTTGTAATTCTAAATCTTCTTTCATCTTCTTTTCTTGAAATTCAAACTCTCTTCTTTTGAGCTATAACTCTTCAGCGCGAGCATCTCTTTCCCGCGTCTGTTTCTCAATCTTTTCTTTCTCTTCCCACTTCTGTTTCTCAATCTTTTCCTTCTCTTCCTGCTTCTGTTTCTTCTCCAAAGCTTTTTGATTTTCATCTGACTGAAATTCTGCCTTGGCAAAATCCAACAGTTCTTTTCCAGTGTACCCACATTCTTTGCCTATCCGAATGCACCCCTCTAGGTCCATGATGTACACTCAGAATACTCACTATTCAACTACTCAATACCATGTACTATAAATACCTCACTTATATCAACAGATACCTCTCTGCTTACAAAGTATGCAGTAATGATATATAAATAGCAATATTACTTCTTAGAGTACAAACATATGCATGTATATATGATCCACTTCACCTCTCAATGTATAAATATAATCCAATTCAACTGTTATTTACTGTCTCTTTACTCACTAGATTTTGGTCCTTCCGACCACTTAGTCTCTGTGATACAACTAAAAGACCCTTACTATAGTCAAAAGTTGTATTTCATCAGCTGATAATACCTCTTGGTGCTATGCCACCTCAAAACTGTAAGGTTGTGGCCCCGCCACAAAATGGAAAAATAACACAGCTTCTTCACCACAGTATCTTACTAACACCCACCTTGGTGTTGTACTATGACAGTGTTTCAATTATTTATATTCCATGTAATACAAATGTTTACACTTGCAAAATGAACACTACACGGATGAAAAGACACGCACTGAACGCCACGATAACTACCAGTCACGGTGAATAAGAGATAGCAGGTTTGAGCAGAGATAGATTGATATGTACAATACGTGACTGACAACGCACGAAAACAAGGGCTACCTGTTAACGTATTTACAAGACAGCAAGAAGAAACGAGAGATCACACCACTTAAACACAACAGAAGAATTACTGCATGTACAGGACAATGTAAACACAAACCCCACCAATACACCTAACACAAACAGGGCTTGGAATGTTAAGTAGGGCACTCGCAGGAAACACCTCTGCCTTACTCCACCACTAAACATACACAGCCACACCCTAGAAAGGAATCGGTCTAATCCAATCTTTTCCCACAAGTAAGAAAAGAAAGCATTAAACTCACCACCCGTCCACCCTTGAACTCACAAATATAATATTAAACACAGTAGGCTAAACAACAACACAACTTAACAATGAAGTGTTGAGAGCTATCTCCTTAACTAGCCACTTCCAACTGACAACAATCAAAATAAACTGAATAACATATAAACAATACTAACACTACAACACATCAAAGATATATTATGTAAATACCTCAAGTAATAGGACTTATAGTGAAAGATCCCACTTAGCTAACTAACACCCTATAAAAATACAGACTAAATTTCTACAAAGAAAGCGAGGAAAAAGAACAAAACAAAAGGAAAGAAAACAACAACAAACCAATAAGCAAACCTCAAGAAACAGACGTAGAACCGAACAAAGCTTGTTGCTAACCTAACAAGACCCCGACACAACTGTCCCAATACTCTAAAGAACCAGACTGAACGATAAGTAGTAAAAGGTGGATAGACAGAAAAGAAAATGTTAAAGGAAGAAAGCAGAATTTAGAGGAAAAACAAGAAAAACATAAATATAACAAATCATACAAAGATTTACAAACAAAAAACTTAACTGATGGTCTAGCGACGCTTGTCCAAGTAGCTCCTCAGCACCGACGATGAAGATGAAGACAGAACGAACGGGTCTCCACACTTGACAACGTCCAAACGAAAATAATGTTCCAAAAAACCAGACTTCTATGTAAGTCTGTGTGCCAGCTTCTAAAATATTGTCCTTTGGCACGGTACTGTGAAAAATATCCAATCGTATACACTGTTCTACACGGTGCTATCACAGCACTGTCCACAATAGAACCCACTGTATTATGTCAGATATCAAGACTTATTCACACGTCTACGTGCCGGAAAAATACGAGTATGTCCCTTGGCACTAAGATGCGTAAAGATATATATGTCCAAGCACAGATCACTTCACAGTTTGACACTTGAGAAATCCAGCAGTCTACAGCACAGAGTACTCCAGGGCCACTCATATCAGCAGGCTTTAGTCTTCAGCACAGTAAATTTCCCGGGTCACGACAGAGGCGTTGGTAGGCACTTACTGGACAGGCACATCAGTGAGGTATGGTTACGACAGAACTTCGCAAAAACCCCGGAAGGTAAAGTTCCCAGGTATGTAGAGCAGTATGAGTGATGACACTGCTGCAGGTAGGCTACACGAACAACGTTGTCAAGACCCAGTCCACTACAGCTGCGTTCATCTAGACCAATAACCAGATATGAGTAGTTGCATACACCCTGGGATGCCGCCAACACTATTGATACTACATATACCACCAATTAAAGACGATCTATCTTCCCTCCTGACACCATCTGTCACTCGGGCCGAACTATACCAAACTCAACAACCTATCTTCCTTCCTGACACCATCTGTCACTCGGGCCAACCTATACCAATCAATAATGACACCCTAATCTACGCTGCTCCAACTGGATCACTATCCTCCTAGTACTACACTACAAAGTACACCTTGTAATATCTCAAAATGTCAAGCCAGACGCCAGCTGCAACCTTATTCTATCACTATAGACACATCTTCTAACAATAATTGCAACTTAGCACCAACATTACCTTGCAAAACAGTGTCGAACACAATAACTGTCAACAATTCTCTAAAATGAAAATACCAATCTTTCATTGTGACCTATTTCCAATCTAGGTCACTACCGCTAGCGGGTCAGCACTAGACCGTAACACATTACACTACTACTGACTGACAAACGCACTGTCGTGAAACTGGAAAACTAAAATAACTCACTATCGTGAACACTGTGAAAGCTGCAGGCGGGAACACAATGCAACATCACCTTCTAACACACGGTGTGCATACTAATTTCTAGCCTTATACTGAAAATGTAGGCCCCATGGCCTTCAAAGAATGGGACAGAACCACCCAGTTGTCAGAACCAACTTATGCTGTGGATTTATCACAACAACGATACTACTAATTATAGGCTCACTCCCTAGGAGCATGACCACAACACAATGGCTGACATAACAAAATTAACACCTTCGACAGGTACTTCTCTTTATTTATGTAAGCACTTACAATAAAGCCTCACACGGCCAACAAAACGTATGGAATACATATATATAAATGCCAGAGAAACTTGCCTCAATAAATTTATCTAATAGTCTCATACATATCAGTATGACTACACTGTACAAACACTGTACTGACTATCGCTCATCCTAGCGACCCAAAAACCTATGACAAAGCAATACTCAAATCATGAACAACTCGTCATATGTGGCCTGAAGATAATATCCACTGGACACTACACTAATCCAGAATTACACACAATATCCAACAGACCCAAATATGGCAATCTCTGGCTAGAATTCCGTACCAAGAACCGCACAGCACTTGCTGGCGAAAGGGAAATACATCTCCGTCCATTTGGGACGCTGACTTGAAACTACCTGTCCTTTCGCGCCTAGACTTCTTCCGGCTTCCGTCTTGTCACATGACCTCGACGGTAAAATTATCTCAGTGTTGCCAAAAACACGATGTAGCCAGTCTGATATTTCGGCTAAATAGCGCCGTGACAGAAAGAATTAAAAAAAAAACCACCCACAGATACTCAAGAATGTAATACTTACTACTCACAAAAGGTCAAGAATTTAACAATTACTACTCATAGAAGGTGCGTCCGATTGACAGAGTGGTTAGAACGCTGGCCTATCCTGTCAAAGGTGCCAGGTTCGAAACACGGTGGCGTCACGCTCCAGTTCACCCAGCTGTAAATGGGTACCTGACTTAGCTCTTGAGTTAAGGCAGGAAAAGGAGCAAGGAAGGGAACTGGTCATCCCACCTCATGCTGCTGGACCTAGTATAGTGAAGTCGCTAACACTTCACTCACCTACGGCAATATCCTCAATGAGAATACCTTTTCCGTTACCTTTTACTAATAGTAGGTCAAGAATTTAACAATTACTATTCATAGTAGGTCAAGTATTTAACAATTACTACTCATAGAAGTGTGTCACTTTCAACCCTGGTTCATTAGCTTATGAGATGACTTGCCGTGTTGCTTGAACTTTACTAATAAAAGGGTTCCTTGCGATAGAGAACAATCTAAACGTTGACGGACCAATTGAGCATTTTTGGTTGCTTGTTATTTATTATACACAACGGGCTGATCACCCGTTTGCCAGTCACTTCGATTACGGAAACAACAGCAAATGGGTTGATTTGCCGTTGCCCTAAAGACACCACTAGGCGTGATGGGAAACAATGGCAAAGAAAACCTATCTGCTGTTGCCCTAAGACGCCACTAGGCGTAATGGCCACTGACTGCTTTGACGGTCGGTGGCTAAGGACGGAAGAAGAAGAAGAAGTTATTTATTATAGTTGCTGATGTTATCTTGTCTTCTTCTCTTGCGACAGCTTATCTTATCATGATAGTCTATTGTGTGTATGTCTAATGTTCTGACGCTCAATACTTTGACAATATACAACTCACGATGAATTGCAATGATTGGGTAACTCACAGGTGACAATCAATTTCTTTATTGCTGTCAAAGAGAACGTATTCACATGTGGCAGTCTCCGTGCCAAAATATAAAGATGATAAGGTTACACATCATTTCTACGTTGATACCGTTGTTCGGCATATTCTTCTTAGTTACTGGTCAGGAAGCTAGTTGGTTAACGCTTGAATACTTCTTCGATTAATAGTCTGGCTCTTAGTCTACCATTTCCTACAAACCGTCTATACTATAATGTCATCTGGCTTGGATGTAATAGCTGGTTCACTACCAGTGCTGTAAAATTGTTCCTGTAGCCACTAGTAAGGTTATGTGTTAATTCTACGCTAGTGTCCGAACTGGATTGTTGCTGCAAATCATGTGTTCTTGACTATCTTCCCTGGTGATAACTATCAGTAATTTACATACCAAGTTTCCCTGTGTGACTTGATGAAACAACATACTTGACACAGTTCGTCTCCGACATTCTATTGTCATGAAGAAATCGTGTCTCGTCTTTCTGCAAACTGCAGTTGGTACAACAGATGACTATTGTACACGTGATGGTCACCACTTCTATACTGTTCAAAAAAAGAAGCGCAACTTTTTTGGTGTTACTTTTATAAAAGATATTCGCTGATTGGACATCAGTCAACCTATCGACTGTGTCCACCTGGTCATTAACTTCTTGTGGTTACCTGAATTGTACTCACCTCATGATTCGTGAGGTCATGAAAGAGGTCAAGGTCAAAACAACATTTTTGACAATAATTCGTGACAGGTTCATGAGAATCTCGTGAAACTTACTGAACACAAAACTCTCTGACCATATTATTGAATGCCTATAAAAGATTGACGCTCCTCGAATAAATTCAGTTGAAAATTCAATGCGCAAGTATGGCTCATCTCGCTACAGAACAACGACTCATCATCATTGGACGTTTACAGACTGGACAGTCACAAAGTGTAGTGGCCAGACAATTTAATGTGGTTAGAAGCACCATTAGTCGCCTTTAGAGGCGATTTCAAGAAACTGGCTCAGTGGCAGACCGGCCGCGCAGTGGAAGACCCAGAGTCACAACTCCTGCCGAAGACCGCTTCATACGGCTGCGTCACCTCAGGAATCGACTCGCATCTGCATCCTCCACAGTCCAGTCAATGTAAGCAGCTCGTCGAATTTCAGATCAATCGGTCAGGAACCGGCTGCACGACTCTGGTCTTTGGGCTAGAAGACCCTACAGAGGTCCTGTTCTTACGGACCGGCATCGCCAGAACCGACTGCAGTGGGCGAACCAGCATCGTCAATGGACCGTTGGGAATGACTGGGGACGGGTTTGGTTTAGTGATGACTCATTTTTTGTGCTCCAGCGACACGATAGACTGAGAAGAGTTTACCGCAGAGTCCATGAGCGCTACGCCCAGAACAGCGTTGATGAGGCTCCTCTACATGGTGGTGGAGGTGTACTGATGTGGGGGGCGATCAACTTCATGGGAAGAAGTGACCTGGTGCAAATTGAAGGACGCCTGAATGCCCAACGATACGTCGCTGAAATTCTTCGTCCTCACGTCCTTCCACTTCTGGCTGCACGAGGGTCGATTTTTCAGCAGGATAACGCTCGACCTCATGTGGCACAACTCACCACCCAGTTCCTCGCTGACAACAACGTCCAGACAATTTCGTGGCCAGCCATGTCATCAGACATGAACCCCAAAGAACACTTATGGGATGAACTCGACAGACGACTCCGCCAGCGAGACGTGGCTCCAGCCAATCTCCGACAGTTGTCTCTTGCACTGCGGGAAGAGTGGGCAGCCATCCCACAACAACAGATCCAACGGCTAATCGGATCCATGTCAAGGAGATGTCGTTCTCTGATAGAGGCCATAGGAGGCCATACACCTTACTGAAACGGAGGCCTCAGTCGCAAAAAAATAAAAGTCCAAACCAAATTTAATGAACATCATTTCATTGTTAAAGTCTGAAAGTTTCTTCATGCCAAGATTGAAACATTAATTCCATAAAATAAAATTTTGGTACAAGTTTGAAATTTGGTGTCCATTACCACTGCAATAATGTTGCGTTTCTTTTTTTGAACAGTATACATCACACGGATGGCCGCTACTGTTAGGCTATGCTAACCTTCTTAGAGCTGAATACCCGAGCAAAAAGCAAAGGGCGAAGATCTCTTCCCGTCTGCCAACGGGTTTTATACCCCTCTGTCATGTGACCCAAGTCCCCCTATTCACTATTTACCCCTTCGTTATTCTAATCCGTTATCTCTCTTTCCTACCACAAAAGGTCAACAATTTAACAATTACTACTCATAGTAGGTCAAAATTTAACAACTACTACTCATAGTAGGTCAAGAATTTAACAATTACTACTCATAGTAGGTCAAGAATTTAACAATTACTATTCATAGTAGGTCAATAATTTAACAATTGCTACTCATAGTAGGTCAAGAAATTTAACAATTGCTACTCTTAGAAGGTCAAGAATTTAACAATTATTACTCTTAGAAGGTCAAGAATTTAACAATTACTTCTCTTAGAAGGTCAAGAATTTAACAATTACTACTCACAGAAGGTCAAGATTTTAACACTTACTACTATTAGAAGGGAAAGAAAGACCAGTGAAAAGGAAAATATATATTTTTTTTTTAAAAAGAGAAAAAAAGCGGCAGCCCACCTTCGTTGCGCGTGTTCCGAGAAGAGAAAAGTTGGAATGTATTGTGACGGGGACAGGACACGCCAGACAAAGAAAGAGCACTACCAAACAATGAAAGCAAACAAAAAGAGCAAACAAACAAAACCAGGAAGGGGATTGTTGGAGAAACAAACAATTTCCTTGGCTCATCTAGGCGTTGAAGATATTGACAAAGAGTGGATAGTTTTGCCACTATCCATCATTTTCAATCTGGAAACAAAAATAATTTTAAAGGGCAAGTACATTTAGTGAAATCGAACTAATAAAGAGATGCCTAATTAATAAATTCTTTTTTCCCCAGTAGACGTTTGTCTAGCTTGTTTGACTGAATAAATGAAGAAAATGATGAAGACAATAAAAGACTGCATCATCATCATCATAATCTCCGTTTTCACCTTTTATGCAGCACGCGACCATCACTACCTTAAGGAAGCGTACATCAAAGCACTTGGTCTTATACTTCTCGTTTCTGTATCAATTCCTATTTTCTTCTTGATTTCTGTGTCACATCTATTTAATATAATCAGCATGGAAAATCCATAGAAGACTGGTCATCAGTAATGCAAGATAACAGTAACCGAACGTCTCGACAAATCGGTATTTGTCAGGTAACAAATATTCTTCAACAACAAAGATACAGCGACCACTGAAAACTGAAACAACATTATGGTCATGCTAATTTCATTCACTCCTTTCTAATGTCGCTCCTTGAGGAGCAGGGGACCATAACAACAACTGGTCTATGTGCAGGAAACGTGTATCCAACCAGCTCGTGCGCCGGTTTCTGTTGCAATATGTTCTCTATGATGAGGTAGCCAAATGCACAACCCCGTATTAGGCGCTTCTTACGAGATAACTTAGGAGTATTCCTATTTTTCTCTTCGCTCCTCAGAGACCCCACCCCCTCCCCTCCCCTCCCCCTGGAACTATATGGAGGTGATGAAGCAAACCAAAACCAAATTCAACGTGGGCTTTACCGAGAATATTGCACAGACCCGGCTCTTGTGCGGTGGGAACGGTGCGCCCGCACTGAGGGCCGTCTTCAAAGAGGGGCCGAAATGAAAGAAAATAATGCAGAAATTATATTGTCATCCAACACAACAGTATGAAATGGACCCTCATAAGAGAACAACCCAGTACAGCACGGTAAGGGGGGGGGGAGGAGGAGAGGGAGAAAAAAAGGGGGGGGGGGGGTGCGGAAATAAGACCTCGCACCACCTTAAAAAAAATCTCCAGGACCGACTCTATTTACAGGCCATAGGATTGGATCCCGTCTTCCAAACTACCTGTTAGGGAACTTTTAATTTAAAAAAAAGATAAAAAATTTTGACAGAGGAAATAATAGCCTGGTGAAAAAAATTGTAAGAAGATGTAGACTTGGTGTACTTGAATTGTTAGGGATCCTGCAAAATAGTGAAAATATCGGCTTTAGCTACATGACAACTGGGGGCGTCAACAACAACAGGGTGATGCGTCTTACTAATGACAAAGGGCACTGTCTACGGTACGATCATAAGGTCTTCGTCTGGGACAAACAAACAAAACAGAAAAGGAAATAAATGAGAACTAAGTTAAATACATTATTTTTTTTTTAAATTATACGACCCGAAATTGAAGCCGCTGGTGATACTTCTGTGAGAATCCGAACCATTAATCAGTTCATTCATTATTTTTGTACTTTTTTTTTTTTTTGGTCCGTTTCATCAATTGTTAATCTTATTTATTTGTCGGGTACGTTATTTCCGTTTTTCTTTGACGTTAATTAACTTATGATAACATTTTTTATGTCGATACGTTTAGAAGTTTTGTTGTGGTGTCACCTTCGGGTTGTCCTTTTACCCATTATGTTGATTTTACTATTTCAGATTTGGAATCAGAAGTCTAGCCTGCAGATTAACTCGTACTGTTACGACACAGAAACAAGATTACGCTAATTTCATTCAAAGAATTTCATAAAAAACGTAATAGCGGAAGGAATCACCAAAAGAAAGACATAACACACTGCCAGCAACCAATAGCAAGATGAAATACACAGCAGGTGATGTTATTAAAAGTACTTTACAAATGTCATTTCTTTGTTCGTTGCTTCGCTTCCATACAGTTTTTGTTTACGATCCGATGGAACCGATGGCGGGAAAAATGCGCCCTCTGGTGAACTAAATGAGAAAGCTGGCGTAAAGAAAAAGACCATAAGCCCACAACAATAGATAAACGCTGGCAAAAACCGTCATTACGTTTTTCCCATCACAAGGAGATATTACTAAACCATCAGACATACACGGGAGAGATTCTATGGACCAATAAACCCACAGGAGAGAGATTAGGAACCATCAAATACACGCAGAATAAAGTTTTGGTTCGGACTAAAAATCCATTCTGATAAATACACAAAGAAAACAGCGCGTGCGAAACGACTAATCCTACTGCTAAAAGACATATTGGCAATTTTCACTTTCTCCTGTTTCCCTCATCGTCTGCCTCTCCGGACATTTCTGTTTATCTCGTGCTGTTTTATTGTTAACTGTTTAAGGAAAAATTGAAGAAAAACTAGAGGACGACACAGAGAGAACAAACTGGACAGTTCGACATCAAGGCATATAAAAAGGTCAGTAACAAAATTGATAAACATTAGTGGAGACAGGATATTGTGATAAGACATGAACACCTATGCCACCGGGCAATGGTACTTGAAGAAGATGTTGGTTAAATTCCATAGCACGTCTTCAACATTGTTCATTGTTCGAATCTACGAAGTACCAATTACTTCTATTTCTTTCCTTTCTTCTTTTAGGGTTTTTTCTTTCTTTCTTTCGAGAGCCCATAATTTTCTTATCATTTCATTATTCCTTTATGATAATCAGCACTCGTTTTGAAGCTAGTGTTCTCTTAAGTTGGCTTTGTTCGGCGTTTAGGCTGACCAGGTCTGAACAAATACCAGCTAAAACAAATTTGCTCGAAGTTTGCTTTCTCTTCGGAGTTTAAATCTTTCCAGTCTGTCTCGCAAAAAAAAAAAAAAAAAGCCCCAAATTCTGTGTTTATTCAAAGTGTGCAGAACGAGCAAACTGAGCCATCTGGCACTCGCCTGTGGCATCAGTTTTTAGGAACTGTACGCGTCGGAGAACCTGTATAGGTTTCGTTTCAGAAATATAATGTATATTTTATATTTATATATATAATAACTGTGGCACTGATAAAATGACTGCTGAACATCTGCTTCAAAGGTGCCCAACATATGCGGAACAGAGAAAGCGCATATGGCCGACACCAGTAACATTCGTGGAAAAGCTCTACGGACATTCTAATAGCCTCCAACTGACTGCTGCTTTCTTTGAAATTATGCACGTGGTCGTCTGAGAGTGTACGAAGAAGAAAACTGCTTCACGTTGGCATAGTGCATAAAACCAAAAGTAAATTTGGAAGGTGCAACCAGGCTGGTGTAGGTTCAATCAACAGAAGGCGGACATTTGGTTGCTCTCTTAACAAAGTAGTGGCATAGCAGATACTGCTGTAGGGGAGTGAAGTGTTAGAGACCACTAAAGTAAGGTCTCAGCTTCTTGAGGTTTTTTCCTCAAACTCTTTACCTTAGAGCAGGGGTCGGGCAACTGGAGGATTGTATCCTTCCGCTAAATCAGATGATATTTCAGATCTCTAGGTGATGGAGAGGCAAAAAAAGAACATTTCAAACTAGACTTCTCCCGCCAGTATGTAAAAGCGTGCTATCACCAGGATTAAATATAACTGTTCTGCTTTCACAGTTAAACCCACAACTGGGAGCCGCGCTGGTGTAGTGGTTATGAAACTGCGCTGGCGACTGGGTGACCCAGGATCAAACCCGGGCGAGTACATTTGAAGATTTTTCGTCGACCGGGATTTTGACTGGATTAACTCTAGCCCTGGCGAGGACATTTGTTGAAGGAGTGTCGTCGACCAGGGACTGGCGGCTCCTGAGCCGACCCAGCTCTAATGGGTACCTCCGAAATCGGCGAGTATCTGCCTGAATGGCGAGGGATACCTGTCTCTGTACAAGAAAAAAGGGATACTCACGTAAAAATCAGTCTCAGGTTAGACATACTAACCTGAGATTTCGCTTCGAGCAATAGCGGGCGTACGCAACAACAACAAAAACCAAAAAAAAAAAAAAAACCCCACAACTTAGCTTACTAACATTTACTTTATTCATGAACTACGTAAGATAGGAACCCGATGTTTTCTTTGAAGTGAAGTTAACACTCGGTAAATATTATTTTGTCGTACAAGGCGACTAAAATATAGAGCATGCGGCTATCAATCTCATCATGTTGCAAGGGCATGTGATTACTTTATGCAGGCTTCCTACAAGGGGGCCAGTTGCACTGGTGGGCCCATGCTCCACGGGGAGTAAAAAGGAAATTAATATTATAATTATTATTTAGTTTGATTTTTCCGCAGCTCTGTTAAAATTGCGAGAAGAAGATCGCACAGCAGAGATAAAGTTACTGGTGCACTTTTTCCTAATTGCAAGTACTGTACTATGAAACATGAAAAGGCGCCCAACATATGAGGAATATAGAAATTTAGAAAGCGCATATGACCATCACCAGTATTATTCCTGGGAAAACTACGGTGAGACTAAGAACCTCAAGTTGACCGCTGCCTTCTTTGAACATATTCAAGTTGACGTTTGAAAGTGTGTCACGAAATATGTTCGTTCTTTTTCCTGGTCTTCCCTCCTCTCCGGCATTATTACTCTGCCATTCTCTGTACGTGATAATGCTTCCAGTATTCGTTGTTTTCCTTTTCCTCGTTCAATGTTTTCTTATAACATCTTGTCACACCTCTCACCCACCCCTCTTTCCTGGTTATTTTTTCCTTTGTTATCGGCGACGTGTAGCGAAGGAGTGGACTGGCCATATTGATTTGTCGCTTATCGCTTGCTCCAGGCGGAATAAGAGTCTACACTGAGTAAAACTCATATTGTTAACTCCGACGTCCTGTCTGGGAAGATAAACGCTACTAGGTTGCTGCATGATAAGGTGGGAGCTCGCAAACATGATATGATAAATAACACGGCAGTGCTAAGACCATATATGGAAATGAAAGACAGGCAGATGAATTTATAAATGACCTGTAAGGAAAATATTTTGTGTTTAAGGCAGAATGTTCTACAGAAGATGGGGTGGGAAGAAGGAAAGTCCCCTACCGATTTCAAACACTAATTCGAGGTTGGATTGACATGGAAGTGCTATAATAAACCACCTATGATGTGAGTTTTCTCCAACGAAACCACATGGATGTATGGACGAAAATGCTGTTTATAATCTGCAACATTTTAAGACTTCTTCATTGTATTTCCATCTCGTCAAGAAGACATTTCAGACAGCCAGGATAACTAATAGAAACAGGATTCCAACATAAGGACAAGACCAAGTATTATATGATCTTCTGATATTAGACAGAAATGAACCTCGACTATAGTACTGGGAACCACGAGTCTGTCACGGAATTTTGGGTTCGATCCCTTCTCCACTACGGCAGTACTCATTTTCAATTGAAGTGAGGACTGATTACGAGGACTTTCCGGGTCGACACATTTATTTCTGCTCTTATCAAACAGATATTTGATATTAACAAATCATTTGACACTCCTTTATGGTGATAATTCATCACATTTGCTTGGCGCTTCACAGCGTTGCGGAGATTAACGCAGGTAAAACCCATATGAGCCTGGTCAGTTTTCGCACGGTTTTGTTTGCTCGGGCGGTGCCAGGCGATAAAATTATTCGCCAGCAGACGAATAAATGGAAGGAAAGTTTTCTATCGAGGGATTAAGTTTAATTCTCATCGAAAGTACAGTCTGAGGTAGATGGGATGGTGGAATAGGAAGATGGGACACATGAGTATGTGTCGGAAAACTCAATACTCAGAGGGTATTTGTTTCTATTCCTTTACCATACTAGTTGGTGGGACCAGTTGAGGGTACTATCTCTGGAACAAGAAGGGTGCAAGTGTCCTGACGTCGAAGCTAGACACTATCATCAGATTGGCTTAAAGACGAGGGATCAACTTCGTAGACACCCCCTGACACTTCTGGGAACGTGCTGCGCCCTATAACCTTGACTAGCGACGAGAGTGATCAGCGATCCAACCTACCAAGCCCCAAACCATCAGAAGGAGCAGAACCGTTACTGACAGCTAAGTAACACAAAAAAGCTGCCAAGTGACATCTTTTACAGACTTCCAGTACATCACAACAGTGATGATAGCTTTCTGATAAATCATTATTCATTTTTTAAAAACCTTGTTAACACTTAAATGATTATTAAATCTGTTATTTGTAAATATACAAATTTAACGTCGATTTAGTCATTTAAATATACTGCATGTTTGTCTCAGTCAATGTACTAAATACACTCCAAACAGAGCTATACCAGAATAAGAAATCCGCTGAGTAAATCAGGGTGGGTTCTTGAAGGAGCTGAAATTAACAATTGCTTAATTCTTCATAAAAGGCAACAGATCAGATATAAGTTAACAATTGCCCTGCCCAACGCAGCATTGTTCTTGACTTCTGAAATATCTTATGAAGACTCCCTTTAGATAGAAGCATTGATTATCCTTCTATCTACAACTCTGCCAAGAGTAATCTTGTGCGAAGGTAGACACCTTTGAAGACCCATATTAGATACTCTTGAGTTTTGGCCACTGTTGTATCACTACTGCAAAGCAGGGAAGGCAAATTCCGTGACAGAGTCATAGGAAGCTACATACAGAATAACATTGAGATTATAATTAAAGTAATACCCAAACCACCTGTAAGACGGCCTCCTAAAACCAGTGGCCCGACACTATTCGTTGCAAGTTTTTCATGTGCAAGAAGTCTGTAAATTCATTCTCGATAATCGGGGTAAGTTGTAATATGTACATTTTATCATTTTATATGTTTGCATTTAACATGTCTACATTGCTTGTGGATGTACAGGTTAATACAAGTCTGGCAACCTCCGCATATAAATGATTGGATTCATGAACCACCACTGCAAAAGCTGGTGACTGCCTCGTGTGGGTTTCTTCTCAAGGAACCCAAAAGCCGCCCGTGTGTTACCGGGGCCCGAAAGAGGAGCAAAGAATAGTAACACTGTACCCTACCAGGCAAATCGTAAAAAGCGACTAAGGAGGGTTGGGCATGGGGCTGGTTACCCCATCCCGTAAAAAACTTTTTACCACAAAAACTTCAACAAACATGGACAAGTCAAATAAAGAATATAAATCAACTCAGCCGCCCAAGACAGAAGAAGGTCCTCTGAAAAGGAGGCGCATGAAGCAACCTAGAGAAAGCCGAAAGGAGTCTGGGTTGCCGACTAACCTTTTTTCGTCTAGGAAAATCTCCAGGATTGGCACCTGGAATGTTCGCACTCTGTGTGAACAAGGGAAAACTGCACAGGTAGCAGCAGAAATGTAAAAATTACAGGATTGATATAGTGGGTCTCTGCGAGACACGGTGGAAATGCATAGAGAAGAGGAGACTGATCACAGGAGAAATGGTGTTGTCCTCAGGACATGAGGAGGAAAGAGCCCACCACAGTGAAGGGGCGGCTCTAATGCTGTCCAAGGAAGCACAGAAGGCACTTATAGAATGGGAAGCAATGGGACTCCGAATTATAACAGCAAGGTTTAAATCAGCCAAAAAGAAAGTAAATATAAGCATCATCCAGTGTTATGCACCAACAAACGATAAAGAAGAATCTGTGAAAGAAGACTTTTACACCAGACTACAAAATGTCTTGGACAATAAGAAAAGAAAGGACATCACAATTTTGATGGGGGACCTAAATGCGAAAATAGGAACAGACAACACTGGCTTTGAAGAAATCATGGGAAAGCATGGAATAGGTATGATGAACGAGAATGGGGAACTATTAGCAAACTTCTGTGCTTCAAATCAACTAGCTATAGGAGGAAGCATATTTCCACATAAAAGAATACATAAAGCAAGATGAATATCACCAGATCCCAGAACTGAGAATCAGATTGATCACATATGCATAAGTAAGAAGTTTAGGTCATCATTGCATGATGTGAAAGTATGTACAGGAGCAGATGTTGTATCAGACCACCATCTTCTGTTGGCTAAAACAAAATTAAAACTCAAGAAATTTACATCAGCATATAGCTATAGACAACAGTATAATGTGGGATATCTAAGAAATAAGGAAATAAGAGAAACATTTTCAATCACAGTATCCAACAAATACCAAGTACTCCAACAGCTGGAAGATGAAACAGATACGGAAGACCACTGGCAACAAGTAAACAATATATGAAACGAAACATGTGAAGAAGTACTGAGAAAAAGAGAACATCAGCACAAAGCACGGATAACAACAGAAACCATTAGCAAGATAGAAGATAGGAAAAACAAGAAAGCAGGTTTAAACAGAAGCAAAACCAGAAGCTCCAAAGCCAAGGCTCATGAAGTGTACATAGAAGCAAACAAAGAAGTAAGAAGAAACATCAAAAGAGACAAGATGAAATATATTGATGATTTGGCAAGGAAGGCAGAGGACGCTGCAGCCAAAGGAAATATGAGGGACCCGTACAACAACACAAAGAAGCTAACAGGGAAATATATGCAGGCAAATGACCTCATAAAAGATATAAATGGAAAATTGCTTAGTAATATACAAGAACAAATGAAGAGATGGACAGAACATTTTGAGGAACTTCTCAATAGACCATCTCCAACTAATCCCCCAAACATCCAGCCAGCAGAAGAGGAGCTACAAATCAGCTGGGAACGACCAAGTAGAGAAGAAATAAAGAAAACCATAAAGCTTCTGAAAGATGGAAAAGCAGCTGGTCCAGATTGCATTCCAGCAGAGGCCATCAAAACAGATATTGATACCTCTACAGAGATATTATACGAACTACTTGGCAAAGTCTGGGAGAGAGAGGAAATACCAGCAGAATGGAAGGAAGGTTATTGATAAGGGTGATAAAGTTGGTTTTTTTTTATTCCCGTTAATGATATCCACCAAAAGATAGATATAAGTGGATGGAAGCAGACATCATCATCATCATCAGTTGATAAGATCTCTATGGTGTTGTTTGCTCCACTGTAGTGTATGGAATGTCAACTTGACTTACGCAGTGGTGTGTAGACATGGATTGAGTGTATAATGTGCGAATGTTAATAAGGGTTCGTGGTGTTGACAAATGTTCTTTTCTCACACTCATGTATGACTGGAAGTCATCGACACCAACGACTGTGTACCTTTTCTAAAGTTTAATTGGACGTACACACTCGACAGCACAGATAGTGACAAATCACAGGTTGGCATAATACATCATGGTACAGTGGATAACTGGTCTTGCAATGTTATGTTACATGGGCACTCACGTGGAATAATAGTATCAAGGACTGTCAGTAGCCAAGCCCTCAGTATCGCCCATACATATATATCATCTGACTTCACTGACTGAGCACGTCAGCTTATAAACAATATTTCAGATGGCTTCTAAACCTAATCTCGTCTAGCGACGATTCTTCAACATAATGTTCAGCACATATTTTTCCATATAATAATATTGAACCGCTAATAACGGGTTCTCATGTGTAGCAGTGATCTCTGGACTAAACAAGCGATAATACGGGCATCCCTTTTCTCTTCTTGAAAGTCACTACATGTTTTGGTTCCAAGATGGCTTCACTCGTGAGCTGTCACTCACGTTTGGATACAGATAATGAATCTGTCCTAAAGTTAGTCATTCATAAAACATTTCATTGCTCTGTAGATTTGATCATGAACAATTGACTGCAATCTACAGGATATAGTGCTGCTAGGAATCGAAGTCGTTTTCATCGAGTCAAATATATTCTCTTAGACATTCAAATCGTAACTATCGAAAATGGTGGCTTCTATCGAGAGTTCATAAGAGTATCTTGGATTACCTTGGTATAAGAAATATGAAACTGCCATTCCTTGGCAATACGAATAAACACTGGGGTAAAGCATACACGATAGGTCTAGACGACTATCACTTTCCCCACAAATACTGAGATCACTTTTCCCCCGGCGACAGGCCGACACAGAAAACACAGTCCCTATCAGGACGAAGCCAAATCACACCACACTCTAGCGACACATCCGCCGCATAGCCTTTGACCTCTCTAGAGACAACAGAACATATAGTTCGACTTAGATATGTAAAGATATACAGATATAAGACAGACTCGTCCTACTCAGACAAACAATACACATAAATTCAGGCCATAGATATTCTGAAGCAAGAACAATCTATTATTACCCAAACAACGAATAAATCGCAGTAAAATGGATTCATCCGCGGAGTTCGATCGAAGAGACGGCACAACTTTCAAGGGAAGTAACTCAATAATGACTTTCCCTTAAGCACTATTTTGTTTACAAAATATTTGCGAACATAACAAGAATACCAATGTATAATATTGTAAGATATCAAAGACTGCACGTAACAGTCTTACCACACCTCCCGGGAAAAAAAAATGGAACTTTTTTTTTTTTGAAATACATCTAGGAGCAACGTACAATAGGCTCACAACGCATGAATAATGCGCAGATGAAAATATCAGGAATACCTATAACGCCTAATATGAGGCTAAGTCGACTTATGGAGCGACTGGTGAGAATGTGTCTCATAAACTGAGAGAAATTATTTCTCTACAAGTATATTTTTCCAGGAAGGTGTCATCAAAGTATAATACAATTCTGGCAATTACACAATGCCTAAAAAATTCATATCATCATTTCGTATTAGATATCTTAAATTTATGATTTATGAAGAAAAAATCATCAAAGCACAGCGGTGAATAAACATCAATGAACCGCTATGTAGTGATACAATCATTATATTATTAAATTACAAATGTGTATCTATCATGATATAGAAAAGGAACTACTATAGAACTAGACATATCAAGAAGTCTAAGCCCTAATAGTTATGTGGAATCATGTGGGCATCTTGACAGAATGTCTGCCATCACATTATCTGATCCACGAATAGCTCGCACAGAGAAATGAAAAGGTTGAAGAGCAATTGCATATCGAGTAGACCTCGAGCTCTTCAAATTCTTACTCTGTATAGCAGTAAGAGCTTTTTGGTCGGTTTCTACTATGAAATGTGCGCCTAGAAGGAATCTCTGTAGTTTGAGGATCGACCAAACCATAGCTAATAGCTCACGGTCTAAAACCGAATAATTCCTTTCTGCCGCATTAAGTTTTCTGGAAATATACATTACAGGATGCAGAGTTCCAGAGTACTCTTGCATTAGTGCCGCTCCAATCCCAGTGGATGAAGCGTCACTACGAAGAACGAATGTCTTATCTTTAGTGGGTAGCACTAAAATAGGTGGTGTTGAAAACAGTGTTTTAATCTTATCCAGAGAGCATTGGCATTCCTGAGACCAGTGGACCACATTAGGCGAACCTTTCTTTAGAAGTGTTGAGAGAGGTGCCATGATAGAGGATAGATTCTGAATGAATCTGCCATAAAATTGAATAAGACCTAACAGACTTCTCACCTGTTTTTTAGTCTTAGGGATTGAGATGTTAAGTATCTTACTAGTATTATGGTCCTCTGTCTTTAGGAAACCATGACCAACTCGGTGGCCTAGGAAAGAAATTTCGCTAAAACCAATATAGGCTTTAGAGGGTTTCGCTGTCAGGTTGTGCTCACGCAAAGTAGACAGCAATTCATCTAACCCTGAATAGTGATCTTCCCAAGTATCGCTGAAAAGACAGATGTCGTCTAGATATGCAATGACATCTGACCGATAAGATAGGATTCGGCGCATCATGCGTACGAATGTAGCTGGTGCGTTCATAAGACCGAAAGGCATAAAATTCCATTGGAACAAACCTCTAGGTGTTGAAAAAGCCGTGAGAGGTTTGGCGCGTTCAGATAAAGGAACTTGCCAATATCCTTTAGACAAATCAAGTTTAGTGAAAAAATGAGATTTGGAGAGTCGAGTAAGTAGCTCTTCCAGTAAAGGCATAGGTTCGGCATCGAACTTCGTTACTTGATTCAATTTTCGATAGTCAACGCAAAGACGTATGTTATTGTCTTTTTTACGCACAATAACCATCGGCGAAGAATATGCAGAGGTGGATGGTTCGATTATTTTCAAATCTATCATCTCATCCAACTCTTTCTCGACCTGTGCTTGAAAATGTATAGGTATAGGATAAGGTCTAACCCTAATAGGAGTATGGTCAGTTAGAACAATGTCATGTTGAATGACATTCGTTTGTCCAGGGATGTCAGTGAGTACATCCTGAAATGTTTGCAACATAGTTGAAACTTGTCGCTGTTCTCCTAGAGACAAATCAGGAGAGACAGTAACGTTCTTCCATGATTCACTGGAATGAAGTGGGATCATTGGAAGAGGAAGATTTACATCTGAAAAACTTGTTTCCTCATCCTGTATCACGGACAGTGATGAGTAATGACCATGTTGTACTGGAGAATTGTCCGTTGCTTGGAAAATGGGTTGCAAATAATCCGGACGTTCATGGAATTCAGTAAGCATATTGATGTGGAAGGTTTTATGCTTCCCATCAATATCGACAATATAGTCGACATCGGAAATTTTCGATATTATATCGTACGGACCTTTCCAAGAAATAAGTAATCTGTTTTCCCTACAAGGTAGTAATACAAATGCTTTGTCACCAGGACAAAGTTGTCGTAAGCATCTCTTCTTATTGGCAAATTGCCTTGCCTTCTGTTTCGCAAATTCAGAAGAAGAAGTTGCTAATTTGCATGCTTCGATAATCTTTTGTCTCAACGCGATGACATATTCGTAGGATGACTTTGTGTCATCGTCAATATTGTCAGATGTTATGAGATCGTGAAGCAACGACATAGGGCCACGCGGACGCGCGCCAAAGACGAGTTCAAAGGGAGAAAATCCCGTATGTTCATTGGGTACCTCTCTGTAAGCGAAGAGGGCCGCAGGTAAAACTCTGTCCCAGTCTTGAGGATGATCCTCAGTTATCTTCCCCAGTAAGTTTTTAAGTGTTCTATTAAGGCGTTCGACCATACCATTAGACATTGGATGGTAGATACTACTTAAAGATCTATCTATCTGCAGAGTAGACATTACTTGAGACATGGTATCTGATATTAGTTGGGTGCCATGGTCTGACAATATCTCTCCGGGGAACCCCAGACGAGAAAATATAAGCCAAAGAGCATCTGCAATATCAGCAGTAGTAATGCTCTTCAGAGGAATAGCCTCTGGCCAACGTGTGCACATATCAACACACGTCAAGATAAACTGATGTCCTCTGGCAGACTTGATCTTAAATGGACCAATAATGTCTATGGCCATTTTTTGGAACGGCCGAATAGGAATGTCCGCCGCCTGAATGGGTGCAGCATGCCGTGGACCTTTGGATTTAACTTCCTGACATACTTTACAAGATCGACAATAAATCCGTATGTCCTTGTTTACCAATGGCCAAAAGAAAGCCGCAAGGACTCTTGACTTAGTACGGGAAAAACCCATGTGTCCAGCACACTGAGAGTCGTGAGCGTGCTGCAAAATTTTAACTCTCAAATTCTTGGGAACCAGGATTTGAGAATGACTTGACGTAATGGAGTCTTGAACCATACGTACAAGTACGCCATTCTTCTTTGTAATCCACGATTTACGACTTGTGTCTTTATTCGGATCACCTTTAGTTGCAAGAATGAAGAATTTCTTCAGAGTGGGATCATCTTCTTGCTGTTTTATAAACGAGTCACGAGAAATTACCAAGGGATTATCTTGGTTATGCACTTCATTATCTTCAGTAGATGAAGTTTGAGGCATATTAAGAGCCTGAGCTCTAGTGACTACAGCGTTAGCAATCTGCATGTTTTGCCTTTCCCACGTGGAAATTTGTTGCGGAGTGCATTCCCTTGACTCCATGAATGCGACCGATGATGAGGTCAGCGATCGGATTCGGAAGAAGACATGCGTGTACATCTCCTGTAAAGAAAGGAGTAGCAATCCTAATGATAGCAGTAGAGTATTTCTCTAATGTGCCGCCAAATGTTACACATTTGACTACTTGTCCAGTGGCACGGGAAGGATCTACGAGTGACTGCCTAACACCAATTGTGGTGCATCCAGAATCAAATAGCACAGAGACTGGATTGTTATTCACTAAACCCTTATGTAAGACAAGAGAACCTCTTCCATCATGCGCGACTGATGCCGGAAGAGCAGGAAGAGGATGGCCACAGCTTAAAGTAGACACTGTGGTTGGCTCAAATAACGTTTTGCATTGGGGGCACTGAGATGCTCTCCCAAAATCAAAAGCGGCACATGCCATATTACTAGCATCATTATTATCTTTACTCTGTTTATAGGCTTCATGGGACTCTTGTTGTGCAGAGTTTGCCTGAAAATGTGGTTTATGTCTTTTGTTTTGAGATCTACCTCGGTTATTATCACCTCTGTAGTTATTGTTACCTCTATTGTAACCCCTATTTGGGTTTGAGTCATAGTTCCCTTGGTTACCATTATCATATTCATTATAATGAGTATCTCTGTAATTATGATCTTGTTGACTCCAAGACGGATAACCCTGATAGTTTCTATAATTACTTCCTCTACGGAAATTCCTATAATTATGACCACCCCTGTGTCGAGAGCTATCAGGTCGTCTCCAGTTCTTTGAAGAAGAACCCTGAAATGATTGGTTACCTTGGTTTTGATAACTATTATGGTTACCTTTTTTATCAAATCTGTTTTGAGGTCCCTGAAATCTGTGTGAATAATTGGGATTGTATGGTGTTGCTGAAGCAACTGGCATACTCTCCTTAATCTTAGTGTTGCCAAAAGTCACGTCGGGGTGTGCAGTGACATATTGGGAACAATATTCTTCCATTTCTTTTAGAGATTTGGGTTTACGCTCATGTATAAATTCAAGGAAAGGTTTGTTCACACATGACATAATCTTATCTCTGAGCAACAAATCCATAAGTCCTTCATACGTTTTTTCTGTTTTGGAAAGCTCAATCCAACGATCAACTGTGAGACGTGCCTTTGCAGTGAATTCTGAGAATTCTACACCCGTCTCAGGCACCATCGTTTTAAATAAAAGGCGATAGCCTTCCTCACTTAGCTGATATTTTTTTATCAAAGCCGCCCTAATGACATCATAATTATCCTTATCTGCTTCTCCTACAAGGCATAATCTAGTCAAAGATTCACCTTTCAAGTTTTCTGATAATTGATTAGCGTATTGTGATTTATCCACATTATGTGTACGACAAGAACGTTCAAATCTATCCAGCCAGAATGTAATATCGTCACTGGACTGATTGAACGGTGGAACCTTAACCTTGTAAGTAGAAGGTTTACCATTACCACTAGATGCCTGATTAACATTACTCATACTTGTCAATCTCAATTTCTCCAACTCAAATTCATGTTCTCTTATTGCTTTTTTCTCTTCAGCATCTAATCTTTTTTGTTCAGCCTCCCTGTCTAATCTTTTTTGTTCAGCTTCCCTATCTAATCTTTTTTGTTCAGCTTCACTGTCTAATTTTTTTTTGTTCAGCAGCAGCTTCTCTTTCTAATTTTTTTTGTTCAGCTTCACTGTCTAATCTTTTTTGTTCAGCAGCAGCTTCTCTTTCTAATTTTTTTTGTTCAGCTGCAGCTTCTCTTTCTAATTTTTTTTGTTCAGCTTCAAATCTCCTTTCCTCCACCTGCATCTGCAATTTCTTTTGTTCAGCAGCAGCCTCAGCTTCTCTTTCTAATCTTTTCTCTTCTGCCATAGCTCTTCTCTCTTCTGCAGCTAATGCTTTGTCATATTGAGCAACTGCCCATTGTTCTAATTGTTGACCAGTCTTATCAAGGGCTTTCCCTTGTGTAATGAAGTATTCTAATGTAGACATGATGTCTAACAATAATACTAATCACCTGAAATAATAATAATACCACAAGTTCTTAATGACTTGATTAATCAGTATACTATCCCAATATCTGTGGGTCACAAGCCTTTAATAAGGTCTTGTATAATAGTAATAATAATCAGGTACTGGTTTATACCATAATCCAAGTGCAGTGCACAGGCAATTGTGTCTTATGAAATATACCTATATAAAACATATGTCAACCAACAGAATACATAAAGTACAAATAGGACTGACAATACAAGAACGTTTGCAGAAATCAAAATAAATCAAATAGGGAAATCAATGAAAATAATCACTGAATCTGCAAAGAATAACAACACAAATGACGTCACAATATATGAATATAAATTGTGAATAGAACTGAAAGATAGAAAAGGTTAGACCAACAAATTACAAACAAATCAAAACAAAACTAAAGAACAAAGAAATATTACAAAAATAACAATAATTACAGACTTCACAGCTAACACAAAAGCAACAGTTGTCGCAGCAAATTTTCAATCAAGAAAATTGCACCTATAGAAAACGCCCACAACGGACCCTCTATGACGTGGGATATTCTGTTGTGAGGACGCCGCCCAACCTTAAACACAACCCGCTGACATAGAAACTAACATACTATACAAACAAATAACATGTAAACATAAATATATATAAATTATGTGTATGATAGTATGTGTTGCAAAATAGGCTCAGTTTTACAGTAATGGCAAAGTTATTTTTATGAAAATAAACAAACTGCCACTTTATTCAATTAAACATTCTGGCCTTAAATATTAAAGTTCATATATGGAAAACAAGAAGATCCATCGATGAAAATAGGACTTCTTAGTTCACTAATACTGTCTTCCTGTTAATATTGACAAGAATTGATCCAACTGTTCTGTGAAACTCTGTAATGTCTAATGTAAAAATGTCAACAACGCTGACCTACATACTGCATTCACTTGACAGGTCACGTGACGAAGTGTTGACAAAGAGCAAACCAATACTGCAAGTGTGTCGTATCAGCCACAGGAAACGGTCTGGTATCGGTACTCTGTTGACTTCTGAACTTCTGCGAGGTCAAACCCAGAAAGCTGGTCCACCAGTTGATAAGGTTGATAAAGTTGGTTTTTTTATTCCCGTTAATGATATCCACCAAAAGATAGATATAAGTGGATGGAAGCAGACATCATCATCATCATCAGTTGATAAGATCTCTATGGTGTTGTTTGCTCCACTGTAGTGTATGGAATGTCAACTTGACCTACGCAGTGGTGTGTAGACATGGATTGAGTGTATAATGTGCGAATGATAATAAGGGTTCGTGGTGTTGACAAATGTTCTTTTCTCACACTCATGTATGACTGGAAGTCATCGACACCAACGACTGTGTACCTTTTCTAAAGTTTAATTGGACGTACACACTCGACAGCACAGATAGTGACAAATCACAGGTTGGCATAATACATCATGGTACAGTGGATAAATGGTCTTGCAATGTTATGTTACATGGGCACTCATGTAGAATAATAGTATAATGGACTGTCAGTAGCCAAGCACTCAGTATCGCCCATACATATATATCATCTGACTTCACTGACTGAGCACGTCAGCTTATAAACAATATTTCAGATGGCTTCTAAACCTAATCTCGTCTAGCGACGATTCTTCAACATAATGTTCAGCACATATTTTTCCATATAATAATATTGAACCGCTAATAACGGGTTCTCATGTGTAGCAGTGATCTCTGGACTAAACAAGCGATAATACGGGCATCCCTTTTCTCTTCTTGAAAGTCACTACATGTTTTGGTTCCAAGATGGCTTCACTCGTGAGCTGTCACTCACGTTTGGATACAGATAATGAATCTGTCCTAAAGTTAGTCATTCATAAAACATTTCATTGCTCTGTAGATTTGATCATGAACAATTGACTGCAATCTACAGGATATAGTGCTGCTAGGAATCGAAGTCGTTTTCATCGAGTCAAATATATTCTCTTAGACATTCAAATCGTACCTATCGAAAATGGTGGCTTCGTACGAGAGTTCATAAGAGTGTCTATTATTACCTTGGTATCAGAAATATGAAAATGCCATTCCTTGGCAATACGAATAAACACTGGGGTAAAGCATACACGATAGGTCTAGACGACTATCACTTTCCCCACCAATACTGAGATCACTTTTTCCCGGCGACAAGCCGACATAGAAAACACAGTCCCTATCAGGACGAAGCCAAATCACACCACACTCTAGCGACACATCCGCCGAATAGCCTTTGACCTCTCTAGAGACAACAGAACATATAGTTCGACTTAGATATGTAAAGATATACAGATATAAGACAGACTCGTCCTACTCAGACAAACAATACACATAAATTCAGGCCATAGATATTCTGAAGCAAGAACAATCTATTATTACCCAAACGAAGAATAAATCGCAGAAAACTGGACTCACCCGCGGAGTTCGATCGAAGAGACGGCACAACTTTCAAGGGAAGTAACTCAATAATGACTTTCCCTTAAGCACTATTTTGTTTACAAAATATTTGCGAACATAACAAGAATACCAATGTATAATATTGTAAGATATCCAAGACTGCACGTAACAGTTATCTGGTCAAGTTGCCTAAGAAGGGAAATCTACAGGAGTGCACAAATTATAGAGAAATAATGTTACTATCAGTGCCAGGAAAAGTATTAAACAGAATCATCCTTGAGAGATTAAAAGAGTCCATAGACAAGAAACTGAGAGATGAACAAGCAGGTTTTTGACAAAATACGAGTAGATGCTGTACAGACCTGATAGCCACATTGAGAATAATAGTTGAACAAAGTCTGGAATGGAATTCACCGCTATACATCGGATTCGTGGACTATGAAAAAGCATTTGACAGTGTAGACAGAGAATCGCTTTGGAAATTGATGAGGCATTATGGAGTTCTCATGAAGATCATTAACGTAATAAGGAAGACCTATGAAGACATGACATGCAGAGTTCTTCATGAGGACAACTTACAGAACCGTTTAGGATTAGAACGGGAGTGAGACAGGGATGCCTCTTGTCTCCATTTCTTTTCTTACTAGCAATAGATTGGGTTATGAAAACATCGACATCACACAACAGAAATGGAATCTAGTGGAATCTGACTAAACAGCTTGATGATCTGGATTTTGCAAATGACTTGGCTCTTCTGTCCCATTACCATAATCAGATGCAAGAGAAAATGAAAATTCTCGATGAGAGGTCACAACAAATGGGCCTGAAAATACACAGGGAAAAGACAAAGATTATGAAAATAAATGCAAGAAATGATAACAAGGTTGAATTTGAAGAAACACCACTAAAAGATGTAGAATCGTACACATATCTTGGAAGTAATATAGATAAAGTTGGAGGGACAGACACTGATATCAAAATAAGAATACAAAAAGCAAGAGGAGCTTTCATAGCATTATGAAACATATGGAGAACAAGAGAAATGAAGTCCAACACGAAAATATGAATCTTTAACTCAAATGTGAAGTCAGTCCTATTGTATGGCTCTGAGACATGGAGAACAAAAAAAAAACAACAATCAAAAAGCTACAGACTTTTATAAACGGGTGCTTGCGTAGAATAGAAGGACTGAAATGGTATGCACCCTAATATAACCGAATAGGTTGAACGGGACGCGCCTCGCCAAAACGAGGCAAAACTTTATTTTTTTAAAACATGACAAAGTCACAAATGTGGAATTGAAACCAAGAACCAGACAAGTGCCAGTGGAACAAGAGTTGAGAAGAAGACGCTGGCGATGGATAGGACACACATTGAGGAAACCTGTTCATAGCATTACAAGGCAGTCCTTGTTCTGGAATCCACAAGGAAAGAGAGGCAGAGGTAGACCAAAAAACACATGGAGAAGAGAATTGGAAACAGATGAGCTAAAGGGTATTGATTGATTGACTGATTGAACCCAAAAGCAGAGGTAGCCCCAGGCTTCATGTGGAGCAAGGAGTGGATGATGATGACATCATGGTGTACATATTTATTATATTAACATTTTAATAAGTTTATGTGAATAGTCAAACATATCTAAATAATGTAATTGTCGTTTTCCGTTGTCAAAACGCACTTTCATGCGACTCACTGGGTTTAACATTAATGCTCGGGGAAGGTAAAGTTTCTTAGGAAGATTAAATGGTGGAATGGAAGCGAAGGGCGCCTGATTCTCATGTCAGGAGACCCTACACCTAGAAGAGACATTTGTTTTCTCTCAGTTTGTGGTAGAAATATGTGGTTCAAGTTGACAGTAGTCTACGCTAGACATCTACATCAGACGGGTCTTGAAGACGCGTGCCTTGACAATTGGAGTGGTTACCCTAGCATTACCGTCAAGGACGTGCTACTGCTATAGAATTTGATGATTTAGAGTTTTCTATCGTCAAAACTAGATACACAAGAGACACATCACGACGCGTGTAGTTCCCGGGGATGTCTGAAGAGACAGAGAAAGAACAGAACTACTGCATTCTCAAGAACGTCTTCGAAGGGATTTGAGGATGTGCACGGGTCTGGCAACCTCATCATATAAAAGAAACAGCCACAAAAACCATCCCTGCAAAAGCATGTGAATGATTGATGCAGGCTTCCGGCAAAAAATATGCAAACTACTCGTATTTATTTTATGGCCACAAGTTAAATGCTTGGTATTTTAATTTAGAAACTATGGAAGTGAATTTCGATCCATTCACTGGAAAAATTAGAAAAATGAAACTGCCATGAAGTAATCTCATACACACTGTTATGTGGCCGGGGGAGTGGACGGGAACGGCACCGAATCAAGTTAGATGTGACCGGGCTTGGTCACGGTGACAAATCAAGTCTAGTGCGACAGGGTGAGAATGGGGTGGAATCTTTTATCAATGTTCATCTGTTGTTTTACTGGCGACTGCCAGAGATGGTGATTACAGAATAGGAACATAACCCAGGTGGTTCTTTTGGAGACTCGTAACTGTGTTTATGTTTTAGGCTGCATGATCGTCGAAAATATGGTAACATTCTTTTCTCTATTACCTGATGTAAACAAACGACACTTCCTACTGACGTTCAGGAAATAAGTTCAAGCTGGATTAAATATGAATGAACACCTTTATTAAGTGTCTGCACACTCTGACAACTTCATAATAGTTCATAAATACATGTGCTTCTGCGGTATACAAACCAGTCATCCCAAGAAATAACACACAGCCATCGAACTTACAAGATGGTCCAAACCCCAAAATCACTGCCTCGCTCGTCTCGTGCCTAAAAACAACTCACTTAACTCCCTTCTCTCAAACCATCACTTCCGTCCTAACTACTGGGCAATTCTACCCCAAGTTCGATGACGTCATTTCTGAACACTTTAATTAAATCACTCATGGGGCAAAGTCTACAGACAGGGGGTATGATGTGCTGGTGTTGTGGGTAGTGGGTTTCCCCCCTTGCTTCACCCTAGGCCTAGTGAATTCTGTTCATGAAAGGAGCGACCATTGCGGTGTTAGTCTCTTGGCCTAGCAAAACCTCTCATACCCCAAGATCGTTGTGCGTGGTGAAGAGCCACACCCTCCTCGAGGTAGTCCTGGTAACTGAGGGTGCGAATCCTCAGGCTAAACACAACGGATCTAGAGGAGCAAACCTCGATAATAAAACCGGTGCACTACACCGTACACGCCCTCTGTGGGTGGGAAGGAGCCAGATGGATACTGAACAAGTCTTGGGAGTGGGAACGAGTGTGGACTGCTCCCTGAAGATCGGAACCCATCGTACAGGCACAGAGACTCAGGACGTGACGATCCTATTGCCTTCAACTCTTGGTCACATGCCTAGAGCCTCGGAGAACTCGGCGTAACCAGCAGGCAATTTGGTGGCGGGGAAAGAGCACTGTGAGCCCTACCTTGGCTACGTATCACAAGGAGACGCAGAAACACCCCCTTTATCTCCCCCAGAGCTGGCACAGTACACTTCTGGCTTCTACCCGGGGCGTTAGGAAACCCACAGGCACCCCAGCATCACAATGCCAAGAAGATGACAAAGTTGGAATTTACTAACTCAAACCTGGCAGAGCAAGTCCTCCAACAGATGCGGCCGATGCTGGGCCCACTGGCGCGTGGACACGTCCCGATCCCCATCGAGACTTGCCCGGGGAGCCCACCCCGGCTCAAAAAAGCAGAGAAGGCCACTCTCCAAACCTCCGATGTCTTGCGGGCAGTGTTAGGATGTGCAAGAACATGGACAGGAAGACTCCACAACTTCCCCACTGAAGACACGCCCACGGCGACCGTTGCCTCAATTGGCTGTGTGTGGAGTACCCGGAAACGGGGCCTCCCAGTACTGAGACACAGTTAAGTCCCCGATGTCACTTATCGGTGCAGAGTTGAGAGAGATGGCTGAGCATCACAATCCCCCTGTGTTGCAGCATGATGAGAACCCAGCATTGCACACTGAGCTTGGGGGGATCACTTGGGCACCAGACTTAATACTGGCTCTTGACTGGATGGCCGCATGCAGGAGATTTCTACAATGGAGGGTTGGCAGGTGGTGGGTATCTGGAAGTGGCTCTGTGCAGGACGTGAGGATTCCTTGGGTGAGCCCAGAACCAGAGCACAGCATTGTGCAAGCTCTGCATAGTTGGAGAGCCCCCTGGATGACGGGGAATGCACAGTGTGCTACCCCACCTATCCCCAACTGCTAACTTAGAACCAGAAGTGGGGTCCTCTGTATGCGTGCCAGGCCAGGATAAAATGCCTGGGAAAGAGACTGGAGCTCAGAACTCCCTAACTCAAAGTTGCAGGATGGCAGAAAAGCCATGGGAAAGACAGGGCTATTTTGAAGATAATGCAACCATATTTTCACCATACGAGCTCGGACGCCGCCTCGGTAAACAAGGTCCGCGCAGAGCAGTGACACCCCCAGGCTGCTTGCGAATAGTCTACTACTGGGAACATAAACAGATTAGGGATGAGCCCACTCTCCCGTTGAACAGGTGCTAAAGTCATAGATACTGGGCCAGAAGGCGCACCGGAAACCACAGTATCACGCAACTCGCTTTTTTTTTCTATGGAGAGTACACCGTCAAATAAATCTCGTACTGGTGCTCGCCCTGTGGAGCTCCACCAGGCAGGTGCAGTGCCGGGCTCTGAGCCTCGACAGAGCCCACCCTCAGCTACTGGAGGACCCTCTAGACCGTCTTGTGGAGTCAGCAGACGGCGGAGGAGAACTACTGACCAAAACAAAACAGAAAAAGAGAAACCCAGAGTGCCACTTGTCATGATGCACTGGAATGCAGAGGGAGTGAACAGCAAGCAGGCTGGATACAGCAAAGAGACAGAGCTGGAAAACATCTTGTATGAGAAGCAAGTCAGTGTTTGCTGTATCCAAGAGACTCACTTGAAAGCAGATCAAACCTTTAAAATAAGGGGATATCAATGCTTCAGATCCGACAGAAAAGATAGACGAAAAGGAGGAGTACTTACTCTTGTAAGGAATAACATTCCTGCACACGAAAGGAAAACCTTCATGGATGGAGCAGAATATCAGCTGTTGCAGATAAAGGTAGACAAGATGGAAATAGAACTCCTGAACTATTACTGTCCGAACAACAAACCCCTGAGTCTCAGCTCTATACAGGTACCAGCCACCAACTTTATAGCAGTTGGAGACTTTAATAGCCACTCCCAGAGCTGGGGCTATAACCATCTGGATCACAGAGGTGAAGAGGTTGAAACTTGGCAAGATGATCACTCCCTAATCCTAGTCAATAATGCCACAGATACTCCTACCTTCTACTCCAGAGGATGGCACACAACTTCAACACCAGATCTTGCCTTCTCCACACCAGATATAGCTGGATCTATTAGTAGAGAAGTAGGAGACCAACTAGGGGGAAGCGACCATCGCCCAATCTTTCTTACTGTCCAGAGTGCAACTCTCAGTACAGGCCCAGCCATTACAAGATGGAACTACAAAAAAGCCAACTGGGGTTTATTCAGGCATCAGGTGAACACGCTGCTGTCTACCCTCAAGGTACAGAACAGAGACATTAATGAAGTGGTAAAAGACTTCAACAGATGCATACTACAAGCTGCAAAAGAAACCATTCCCAAAGGATGCCGGCGTAACTACATACCATACTGGTCCAGCACACTCCAAGAACGTCAGGAAGCTATGGACAGGGCTAGAAAGGACGCAGAGTCTCAGCCTTCACTTGAAACTCACAACAAATGGAAAAAGGCTGTAGCAGAGTTTCAGAGAACAAAGCTAGAAGAAAAACGGAAAAGCTGGAGAACTAAAACGGCATCGCTGAACCTTGAGAAAGACGGCAGGAAACTTTGGAGATTAGTCAAGTCTCTAAATGAAGAGCGTTCCTCACCTAGGCAGACTATCACATTGGATGAAGGTGGCAAACTTTTCAGAGGAAAACAAGCTGCAGACTTGTTTGCTAGAAGATACAGTTCAGAAAGCAACTTACCCATTAACATAGATCATCAGAGAGAGATAAGAAAAGAAATACTGGCAACCATGGGACAGACAGATACTCCTGCCCCAATGAGGGAACCCATCACACTAGGAGAACTACAGAAGGCTATTTCCAAGCTTAAGTTTCAAAAGTCACCCGGCCCAGACAAAATCAGCAACGAAATGCTAGTAAATCTGAGCTCAGCAGCAAAGACAAAACTGCTTGAGATATTCAACCACAGCTGGTTGAAAGGAACGGTACCCCAAGTATGGAGAGAAGCCATCACAATACCCATACTAAAGAAAGGGAAATGTAAGACCGAGGCTGCAAGTTACCGGCCAATCAGTCTCACAAGCTGTGTTGGGAAGACTATGGAGCGAATAGTCAACCACAGATTGAAATGGTATTTAGAGTCTGAGCAGATCCTGGTGCCGGAACAAGCTGGATTTAGAGAATGCTACAGTATAGAAGACCAAGTTACTTACTTGTCTCAAGCAATAGAAGATGCCTTCCAGGAGAAGAAAAAGGTCCTAACGATCTGGGTCGACTTCAAGCAGGCCTTTGACAAGGTGTGGAAAGATGGCCTCATTGCAAAACTTAGGAGAAGTGGAATCCAAGGCAACATGATGAAATGGATCCAGTCATACTTGCATAACAGGAGAACTAGAGTCACTCTTGACGGTCTGCAGAGCAGAAAAGTGTTGCTCCATCAGGGGGTACCTCAAGGAGGAGTAATTTCCCCAACACTCTTCCTTGTTTACATCAATGACCTGGTGAAAGATCTCCCTGCAGGAGTTAAAGCTGCCTTATATGCAGATGACCTAGTACTCTGGTGCGCTGATGAAAATGTCACCACAGCAAATTATAGAATGCAGCGGGCAGCAGACATGCTAGTGTCATGGGCAGAGAAATGGCTTATCACAATAAACACAGACAAAACCTCCACAACACTGTTCTCCCTCGCCCCCAAGGACAAATCAGCTAACATACACCTAGGGACAACCGTGATCAAGGAAGAAAGCTACCCCACCTATCTTGGGGTGACATTTGACCAAAGGCTTACATGGAATAAGCATATTGAAAATGCAGAAGGAAAGGCCCGAAGACGACTAGGCATACTCAGAAAATTAGCAGGTACCAACTGGGGAGCAAATGAACGAAATCTAAAGAAGATTTATAATGGAGTAATAAGACCACACTTAGAGTTTAGCTCAGCAGCATGGTCATCAGCTGCTAACTCACATCTGCAGTCTTTGGACAAGGTGCAAAATCAAGCTCTCAGGCTCATTACAGGAGCCATGAAAACTACACCAATAACAGAGATGCAGAAGGTTGCTGGATTACAGACATTGTCCCATAGAAGAGACACAAAAACCATGATCCAGATGGAAAAGTACAACAGTATGCCAATGCACCCAATGAAGGCAAGACTAGATGATCTGGCATTGGGACGTCTAAAGCGTAGCAGCTTTGTGCATCGGGGGAAAAGACTTATAAGACAGCATCAAGAAGACCTATCCATGAAGACAACACCACTGAAGCCCACCCTATACCCTGTACCATGGGAGCAGGCCAGCAGTGCCCTCCAAATTAATACATCAGTCAGTGGTCTCACAAGTGGATGTGAGTATAATGATCTGCAAAAACGAACTGCTACATTGAGTATGATCCAAGAAAGCTATCCCGATCAATCATGGATACATGCCTATACAGATGGATCAGCAACTAATGCTGTTAGGAATGGAGGTGCCGGTATCTTTATCTCATATCCTGACAACCACTATGAGACTAGGCACATTCCCACTGGTAAATTCTGTTCCAACTATACAGCTGAGGTTCAAGCTCTAGAGCAAGCTGCAAATATGATTTATAACACCAACTCTGACTGCCACCAGGTAGTCATCCTCACAGATGCACTGTCTGTCCTGCAAGCTCTCAAGGGTGGTAAACTCCCGCATCTGAGAAATGAACTAAACAAGGTAGCTGCCAAAAAGAGAACCATACTTCAGTGGGTACCATCTCATTGTGGTGTACCCGGAAATGAAAAGGCAGATAAACTTGCAAAAAAGGGAGGAGAATGTGAACAAGAAGATAATGAAGTCACATACTTTGAGAAAAAGAGAGCTATCCAGACTATCAGAAGAGAACAGAACCAACCCAAAGACGACTATCACACTCTCGACCGGCAGGGACAGATAACTATTTTTCGACTCAGGACAGGGCATAACAAACTGAATAAACACATGCACAAGCTACGATTGTCTGCTTCACCACTGTGCACATGTGGATTAAACGAACAAACTGCTGAGCATGTTCTACAGGACTGTCCTCTGTATGACCAGTTAAGAAAGATATACTGGCCCAATGACTCAACACTAAACTCAAAGCTATATGGAGTTAAAGAGGAACTTCAAACAACAGTCGAATTCATCATGAGAACTCGTCTGACGGTGTAATCATCAAAGATGCGATCGCAAGAAGAAGAAGAAATCACTCATAGGATATGTGACTAGTGTTATTACACTAACTAGACACGTTCAAATACTTAGTGTTTAATCTTGCTAAGTATTCTTACCCTAACTATAATTAAGTGGCAGCACCTTAGTGTTAATCTGACGTAACAGTCCGTACTGTCACATTATATCTTCAACAAGTTGAAATATTCCGAGTGCATTCATTTAGAACAACACTTATGTACTTATAAATTATCGGTATGCAATTCATAAGTTGTCTTCTTCTTTGATCCTTAGCCGCCGACTGCCAAAGCAGTCAGTGGCCATCACGCCTGGTGGCGTCTTGTAGGGCAGCAACACACTGCTTCCACTTTGCTCGGTCGGCGGCCATCCTTCGTGCAGTGCCCCAGCTCTAGTTCATTCTTTGCATTTCGGCCTCCACAGTTCTGCGCCAAGTTATTTTTGGTCGGCCTCTCTTTCGCTTTCCTTCAGGGGTCCATAGCATAGCTGTTCTTGCGATGGCATCGGGGTCTCTTCTAAGGACGTGGTCAACCCAACTAAGCGTCTGCCAGCTATGATGGTGCGCATGTTCTCTTGGTTACTATTTCACAGATGATAATGCATTAATAAATTCTCTCCCTACCCTTCCACTGAAAGTAGATACCAACTTATGCGGCAATCATTAAAGCATAAGTGATACTACAACACACTCTAGTAATACGCTGATAAACCAACCTTGCTGTCACTCCAGGGGCTAAAAAAATTAGAACAACAAAGCCTTGACGCTGGCAACCTCTAAAGCTGTCTCCAACAACAGCTTTACAACAACAGCTTTACAACAACAGCTTTACAACAACAGCTAGTGGACAACCTCACTGATACGCACTTCGATGATATATGTATGCTTTTATACCAGCTTGCTCTCACACCTAGCTCAATTAACTAAACACATCTGAATTACTCTGATACCACTTTCTTCTGATTCATTTCGCACTCCCTTCTCGTTTCACCTATGACCAATATCTCACTCACAACACACAAGGCATCAAAACAAACTGACGATTGCTCACCAATAAACAAGATACTTATGTACAAACTAATTCAAGCTATTATTAGGTTAACCTGCGCTCACATTCCCCAAACATCACTAACAGCCATCATAACTCCATACAGAGCTCATGTTCTTAACACTCATTATAAACAAAAGTAATGACAATGAGCAATGTAGAAAAACTATAGGAAAATTATGAAGGACGGGGGTAACTAAATAATGAATTTAAAAAATAGAAATACTAAACAAGACAGAAATATTCAACTGAGAGACACTAACTGCAAAGAACAAAGAAAATCAAGCGAAACAAAACAACAAAGTGGCCTTAAGAGAAAAAATATAATCCAGCGCTGAACACTGTCACCCACCAATGGCTCCTGAAAGGACAGGAAGTGAAACCAAGGGTAATGAAAGCCAATAGAAACAAGGAACGCTGGGTAGAAAAGGGTTATTGTTATTAGTGTCTGTAGATACCAAACAACCAAAAACAGAACTTAAACAACAGAAGTTAAAGCATGTAACTGTAAGAACAAACACATTGTAATGATAATAGATATCTGCGATCTCAGTTTCATAGACTAATAGCAGAAAATTGACCATAAAATAAAATCAAATTAACAAGACGCAACACGGAAACTAAATGCAGGTAATGGTGTACGTAATAAAGGAAATCGGCACAGAACATGAGAATAAAAATTCAATCATCTATTCGTTAGTAGCGAGCCCTTGTGGGGTATAGGTGTTAAAAAAATGTATGCCAAGCCTTCCTTATTGTGCTATCCGTTCGGTGTCTTTCGTTGTCTTCTATCTGTGGTGAAGTGGGAGGTTTTAAATATTTATAGGGGACTTAGTGTACTGACTGAGATCAGCTGTGAAGGTATATATATCTAATAAGAGTAGTGTATTATATATAACCTTACTTGCTGCCACATATATATATATCTCAGTCAGAATTATTCTGGAATAGTGTGATGACTACGTTGTATGTCTAGGGTATGTGTATGATGAAGTGTAAGTCATAACAACAACAGACAGATAAACAATTTAATTTATTCCACCACACTTGACAACACTGTGACACTCACATACATAAAACACTCTACAAGGATATCTTAAAGGAGTCACTGATAACTTTTCAAATAACAATATGTATTCATTGCTGTCATGAATGAATATGTGTCCTGATTCAAATACAAAGGGAACCAGGAATCACAATCAATTTTAATTACAAGTTATATGTACAGAATTTATCAATATGAATATTGTAGTGACATATATTATTAAAAGTATCCTATGTGTGTCAGTTGTGTAGTAGTAATATGAGGTAATACTGGTTTTGTTTTGTTCAAGCTCTGTTGGTATTTGTCATCATGACTTCAATAGTTTGTCTTTATTGGAACTAGTATTGGAGATGTTCTCAGTTCCTGATATTAAAACAATTTACTTCCCCTCTTAAGTTTATGTTACAATGTTATTTTAAGATGGGGGTACATAATTTTGAGCTCAGCTGGCCACATCAGCTTATCTTGCGTGATGGCGGCAGGAAAAGACTCCTCTGCTCGATTTCTCCCCTGTGCTCTGGAGACACCTCACTGATAGCTAAATGGACCAAGGAGTATGCTGTCCGACTCTGGATTCAGCAAAGCTCTGACCAGGTGCTGCTCAATAACGTCAAGACCACGGTCCCTGAAAACAAGAAGGATGTACCTTCTACTTCACAACTAATTGATACTCTAGTTCTACACTGAGCACAATACATCACAAACATTGAGTTCAGAGCGTTAGGCCAACTGTCAGCTTCATCTGAAATACTTTATACCAGTATTAACCTCCTTAATGGTTACTACGCCTCTGCAATTCCAGCATTATTTCTTTCTAGTCAATCATCTAGGTGTCAGTGTACTTTTTGGCCATTCCATGCCGTTTTACTTTCCTCCGACACCTTCTGTTCAGGCTGGAGCATTATAGGCTTTACATCATGTTTGCTACTGAACTACACATATATACAGGCATAAATTAACAATTCACATTCAATTTTCATTAAAAGATACTGAATGTTTCAAGCTTACCACAATTCATAGAATAAACACAGATACGTTGACTAGCAATGAATTCTGGCACAAATACTGGCACAAGTTCCCATCTGCTTATGTTCCAGGCTTTTATTTAGCAAAAATATGAGCTGGCTTCAACGCACTGTTGCTTTATCAAGCTTATTTGAACTAGTGGTCTCGAACTAACGCTCCTAAGTGATTATATCAGCGAGTCTGGCCAATGGAGCCACGTTTCGACAAGTGTTTGAAAAAATTTTACCTTCCTACGTCTCCCCTAACAACCAAAGATAGTATTTATAGTCCGACCAATCGTGTTTAGTCTTATATTTGTTGCGCTCCAATCAATTTGGAGTTTACATGGTAGGCTATTTCCGTACGTAAGGTTTTTTCAAACACGTTATAAAAAAATTTTATGAGCAGAAATGATTTCATGCTGTCAGGCATCCCCACTATTTTATTTTGGTTATAACTTGTTAATTCCTAGACTATTTGCGTAACGTTTTACATATTCTTTGTCAGCAAGCCCTAAGGAACCCAAATATACAAATTTAAAAGAGCTAAGTGGCTGCGTTCAAAATATGCAATTTCTTCTACCTCCTGTTTCGAAGATGTGCTGTCTGGGTACTGTAATGTTTTCAAACGTAAACCCATCTAATGTTATCTTTTCTAATAAGCGTTTTTCAGGATTTTTAAAACCTAACTCTGGGAAGGTTAGTGTTTTTATCACTGTCCGTCCGAAAAAGTTAGTGCATGTGGCCTTACACGCGTGATAGTAGTAATTGTGTATCGCGTTACGCTTGTTGGGGTGGCATTAATAGCGAGACGCGTGTTTAATTTTGCATGCGTTCGGCTTTCTGCCTCTCCCCTCTCTCTATCCTTTAGTCCATCTGTTCGTTCGTTTTGGTAACGTAATATAATTAATGTTAGGATTAATTTAGGTCATTACGCATTGTGCCTCTCAATGTTTTTCTTAGAAATGCAATACCCGTTTTAATGTGTTGTGGAAACGCTTGTATTTATGCAGTGGCTTATATTTAACGTGGAAACGTTACAATTTGCAGACGAAGCATAAAACAAAGGGGGATTTCGAGTACATTCCTTGTGACAGCACTGTTATTTTACCATTGCTCTTTTCTTTATTAGAATTTATTTGTTAGGCTTTATATTTACCTTTTAATTTATATATGTGGATTAGAATATTTCACGACACCTCCCCTCTTAAAACAGACATCCCATGTCAGTCCTTTATTCTATATACACATAGATAAATGTAAGTCAACTTGACTTTACTCTGCTGTGGTGCTATCATGGTTTTATGTAGTTGGGTCCATTCAGAGTAGGCACTACTCATGAAATCTGCCTCAGACTTCTACAACCAATAATATATTTCGGTTATGTTACTGAACAGCCGCAAGTGTGAGTGCTTGTCTTAATGCTGCTTCGCAACCCGTATTCACCATTTCTCTTCTCTGAGTCTGCGCAATGACATGTCCAGAGAACATTATATTTCCCTCAAAATGTACGTTATGAGGAGATAACATATACCTGGTGATAGCAGAGTTTTCGTAGTGGATCCCATAATCTTCTTATTATCCTGTATGAAACATTCGGAATATCCTCAATCAAAGAGGCAACTCAGGGATTCATTACGTTCCTCCGAAATGTTTACATCCAACAATTTTGTCTGATCTCAGTTTAACTGGAATCTGATATTATCCTTTACTCAGATCCACTTTTGAGAAATATTTAGCTTTATTTAGTCTGGCAAACAGCTGATTTGTATCCGGCAATGGATCCACCTGTCCTTCTGTAATAGCATTCAGTCTCCTGTAATCTATACAGAGTCTATGTTCTCCAGAGGGCTTCCTTAAGAGTACAACACCGGAACTATACGAAGATTCACTGTGCGAAATAATTCCTTCCTTCAACAGATAGTCTATCTCTTCCTTCAAAGCTTTCTCCTTAGCAAACGGAATCGAATATGGTTTCATACAGACAGGTGTGGGGTCTATCAGTTTCATATCATATTCCAATAGGTTTGTATGCCCTGGTCGGTCTGTTAACACCTCTGCATGATTATTTAGAACCTGTTGCACTCTCTCTTTCTGAGTTTTCGTTAAATGTGTACTGATTTTCACCTGTGCTGCTGTCTCACAGGGGTGTAATGGATATTCAAATGATGAAAGTGGTTCCTTTTTCATCTCCATGGCGATGGACAAGGTCAACAAGTGTGTCTCTTCCTGATGTTCTCTTTCCAAATATTTCTTCAGGAGATTCACATGATAGATTTTTTCTTTCCCCTTCTTATCTATCTTATAATTTGTTCTAGACACCTTCTCTAAAACTGTATATGGACCCTGCCATCCAATTTGTAACTTATTCTGACTCCCGGGCAAAAGAAGCAGTACTTTCTCTCCCACAGCCAAATTTCTGTCTTTCGCCTTCCTGTTATAATAGGCAGCATGTTTCTTCCTGGCTTGTTTCAAATTTTCATTGGCAAGTTTCCAGCCAGTTTTTAAACGAGTGGTCAGCTCATTCACATATTGGTATGAAGATGTAATGTTTTCCTCTGCCTTTTCATCAGTCCACGTTCTTAACAAAGCTACATATGGACCTTTAATTTTGTGGACCTATTTGTCCATGCACCGGTATGGTCTCTTCCACTCGAAGCTTTATAGTGATGATTTTTCCTCCCAGAATTATCATTCACAAAACGACCGCTACCAATTTTTTTTTGGGGCTTTCTCCCCACTTAAAATTCTTGATGAGAGATTTCCTCTCTACATCCTCTTCCTCCAGTTTGTTTAAGTCCGATTGAGGGATTTTCGGCTTATCCTGGGGTAAGACATCTTTTTGCACTCTCCGCATAGTGGCCATTGTAAAACAGTTAAGTGAAGCTTGTCCGTGAAAAGGGGCTTCCCATTCCATTTGGTCCACTTTATCAAATCTATTTTTCTTTTTATTATCAGGCCTAATTTTGCCCCGTGGCGTGTCCAGGTCCTGATCAATGTTCCCACTTGTGGGTGTTCCCTCATGTGCTATGCTACACCTTTCTACAAAATTCTCAATGTCCCATCTTGCTTTGGGCCAATAATAATTGTGAGCCACCTTTTGAATGATGGTACCTATCTTCTCATGGTCCCCATCTGGTTTCACATGTAGGCTCCTTATTAAGTCTGCCCTATATCTTTTAGGAAGTACCAGCTGTCCCTGACCTTTGGATCTAGCTCCAGTCTTCCTATACATCAACTTGTTTTTCATGTAAAAATCTCCCTTGCCTGGAGTTGTATGACAAGTTGACAATTTTCTGAAACAAGGCTTGAGTGTTTTATCCCCAGCCTGTGCCTTCCTCATCTCTTCTGGAGTGGTATCCAACATAATATCCTCCTCCTGTCTTGAGGTCGACCTGACCTGAAGGGTTGCCATATACACAGGTTTCCTTCTGCAACGGTCAGTGTCATGATTGTCCATCTGACACTTCTTACACCACCTTTTTCCTTGGTTGAAAGATTTTCTTTCATCATATTTCCTTTCATCGAATTGTGGGAATTTATTTTTATTTTCATACCGTGGCCTATCAAACTGGTGCTTACCTTTGTTTTGATCCCTAGGATCAAATTTATTAAAGTTCTGTGGTGCCCTAAAGTTATCCACTTGTTTCTTTTTATTACCTGTTACCTCTGCTTGAGCTGCTTGATACCTTTCAGCAACATTTAGCAACTCACCCAGCCTCTCTGCACCTTGTTCCATGAGAAACTTTCTCAGGTCTGGAGCCATGGACTCTCTTAATTGCTCTATAAGGACCATTTCCTTAAGATCTTGGGTTTTCCCCAGAGAAGTCCATTTCTCCAAGTATGTCTCTATTCGTGCAGAGAACTGGTGATAGGTTTCACCTGACAGTAGTTTAGCATTCCTAAATTTTTTCCTATAAAATTCTGCATTCTTTTCATATCTTAACAAAAGAGCCTGCTTTAGCATGTCATAATTTTCCTGATCACCTCTGCTCATTTTTGCAAAAACTTCATAAGCTGCCCCACGAAGTCCTTGAGATAACTTTAAGCTCCACCTTTCTCTCTCTAACCCATACGTGGCAGCTAATAGTTCATACCTATTTAGGTAGCTCTCTATATCATCGTCTTTCTCAACAAAATGATCTAAATGAAAATTCATAGCTGAGGTTGAGGCTCCTTGGCTAGCAGTGGCATCAGAGGCAAAGGGACTGGCACCATTTTCAGGAGCATGGCCTTGAAACTCAAACTCCCTTAGTCGTAACTCATGTTCCCTTTGTAATCTTTTATCTTCTGCTTCCCTTTCTGCAGTCAATCTTCTTTCTTCTGCTTCCCTTTCTGCAGCTAATTTCTTCTCTTCCCTTTCTGCAGCTAATTTCTTCTCTTCCCTTTCTGCAGCTAATTTCTTCTCTTCCCTTTCTGCAGTCAATCTTCTTTCTTCTGCTTTTCTTTCTGCAGTCAATCTTCTTTCTTCTGCTTCCAATTTCTTAGCCTCAGCCTCAATTGTAACTCTTAATTTCTTTTTCAGCCTCTAACTTTCTTTCGGCTTCAAACCTTCTTTCTTCGCGTTCAATAAATTTGTCACATTCCGTAGTGACATAGGCAACCATAACTTGCCCATCTAATCCTAACTCTTTTGCAGTCTGAACAGCAGCAGATCGAAATTTGGCCAGGTCCGCCATTGTCTATCAGGTAAATTTATACAATGTCTAACCAACAATTCAATCTCTAAATATATATCTAATGGACAACACAGGCACCGTGAGCTCAACCTTATTTAATTCCACCCAAGGATACCTTTTAATTCTTATATTCCCTGAAGTGAATTACCCCCAATATTTTTAATAGGTAAAGATTCAAAATCCCAAGAGCGAGACCCCAATATATGTGGTGAAGTGGGATGTTATAAATATTTATAGGGGACTTAGTGTACTGACTGAGATCAGCTGTGAAGGTATCTATATCTAATAAGAGTAGTGTATTATATATAACCTTACTTGCTGCCACATATATATATATCTCAGTCAGAATTATTCTGGAATAGTGTGATGACTACGTTGTATGTCTAGGGTATGTGTATGATGAAGTGTAAGTCATAACAACAACAGACAGATAAACAATTTAATTTATTCCACCACACTTGACAACACTGTGACACTCACATACATAAAACACTCTACAAGGATATCTTAAAGGAGTCACTGATAACTTTTCAAATAACAATATGTATTCATTGCTGTCATGAATGAATATGTGTCCTGATTCAAATACAAAGGGAACCAGGAATCACAATCAATTTTAATTACAAGTTATATGTACAGAATTTATCAATATGAATATTGTAGTGACATATATTATTAAAAGTATCCTATGTGTGTCAGTTGTGTAGTAGTAATATGAGGTAATACTGGTTTTGTTTTGTTCAAGCTCTGTTGGTATTTGTCATCATGACTTCAATAGTTTGTCTTTATTGGAACTAGTATTGGAGATGTTCTCAGTTCCTGATATTAAAACAATTTACTTCCCCTCCTAAGTTTATGTTACAATGTTATTTTAAGATGGGGGTACATAATTTTGAGCTCAGCTGGCCACATCAGCTTATCTTGCGTGATGGCGGCAGGAAAAGACTCCTCTGCTCGATTTCTCCCCTGTGCTCTGGAGACACCTCACTGATAGCTAAATGGACCAAGGAGTATGCTGTCCGACTCTGGATTCAGCAAAGCTCTGACCAGGTGCTGCTCAATAACATCAAGACCACGGTCCCTGAAAACAAGAAGGATGTACCTTCTACTTCATAACTAATTGATACTCTAGTTCTACACTGAGCACAATACATCACAAACATTGAGTTCAGAGCGTTAGGCCAACTGTCAGCTTCATCTGAAATACTTTATACCAGTATTAACCTCCTTAATGGTTACTACGCCTCTGCAATTCCAGCATTATTTCTTTCTAGTCAATCATCTAGGTGTCAGTGTACTGTTTGGCCATTCCATGCCGTTTTACTTTCCTCCGACACCTTCTGTTCAGGCTGGAGCATTATAGGCTTTACATCATGTTTGCTACTGAACTACACATATATACAGGCATAAATTAACAATTCACATTCAATTTTCATTAAAAGATACTGAATGTTTCAAGCTTACCACAATTCATAGAATAAACACAGATACGTTGACTAGCAATGAATTCTGGCACAAATACTGGCACAAATTCCCATCTGCTTATGTTCCAGGCTTTTATTTAGCAAAAATATGAGCTGGCTTCAACGCACTGTTGCTTTATCAAGCTTATTTGAACTAGTGGTCTCGAACTAACGCTCCTAAGTGATTATATCAGCGAGTCTGGCCAATGGAGCCACGTTTCGACAAGTGTTTGAAAAAATTTTACCTTCCTACGTCTCCCCTAACAACCAAAGATAGTATTTATAGTCCGACCAATCGTGTTTAGTCTTATATTTGTTGCGCTCCAATCAATTTGGAGTTTACATGGTAGGCTATTTCCGTACGTAAGGTTTTTTCAAACACGTTATAAAAAAATTTTATGAGCAGAAATGATTTCATGCTGTCAGGCATCCCCACTATTTTATTTTGGTTATAACTTGTTAATTCCTAGACTATTTGCGTAACGTTTTACATATTCTTTGTCAGCAAGCCCTAAGGAACCCAAATATACAAATTTAAAAGGGCTACGTGGCTGCGTTCAAAATATGCAATTTCTTCTACCTCCTGTTTCGAAGATGTGCTGTCTGGGTACTGTAATGTTTTCAAACGTAACCCCATTGATGCGTGATGCCATATGATGATGGATGGTATCCGCATGTCTGGTTTTGTGTGGTGTGCAGATGTGTTCAGTCAAAACAATGTTCATACAAAAATAACAGGGCGATCCACATAGGACGTCAGTAAACTCACGACGTATAAAGTCAATGATTCTTGTAACAGCCGTTGACGTTTTTCTTCATTATTTATTGTGGACGCCACAGTGACAAAATGGTTACGCGAATATGTAGGCACATCAAACAGTCATTATCACAGCAACATTCAATACAGCAATAGACGGTAGACAGCATTACAATGATGAGTCAGATGCATGTTATATTTCATAGTGCTGTAAATGTAGTCAGGTGAAAAACTCCATCCTTTTCTATAACAGCCAGGAGATAACCAGATGTATGAGATCAGTTCACTCTCCTTAGTCTGACTTCAGCAAGACAGACACGTCTGCCGAAGTATAAATAATGTCCTCAAAAATATCCTCTAGATAATAAAGGTTTTTCAAACCTAGTTCATTTAACAAAGTAGCAAGTAATGGTCCTTGGTACCTGCATCAACCGATGCAGTACAATGCAGCGACATGTGAGCTGGGAAAAAACATCTCGTGACGACGACTTTCGAAGACAGGCTATGAATCGAAATCGCTCACGACCCAAAATCGATAGAGTTAATGAAAAGTCAATTTACCTTGCTTTCATGAAATACACAGAAATATCACGCCTCCCGACATGTGGGAAACACTAGAGGTATTATCTCGAATAAACGAAATATCCATAAGAGGACTACACATCCCTGACAGAACAAAAAAAGCGGAGATCCCCTCTTCAACGAGGCATCTCTTTCGCCATTCCAAATCGCTCACTCCACTAGTGGTGGGCGGAAACCGATCGACCAAGAAGCAAGACAAGTCATGCGCAGTCCAGCGCAAAATGACCACAGCTCAAACTTAACTGCATTCGATACCAACGCGAGAAGACAAATGCTTACCGAGAAAAGTGACTATAAATTTCAAGCAGTTGTTGCCCTTGCGTTATAAAATAGATATTGAAATAAAACGATGTTGCGAGAATTTATCACGCAACATATCACCACCTCCTCCCGATAAAAAAAAAATGTGGAACATATTTTTTTTTCAATATCAAAGAGCATGCGATAAGCGGCTCAAAACGCACGAATTATGCGCTGATAATTAATTAAATTGCCAAACAATAGGCTAATTATAGAGTGTCTGGTGAGGATATACCTCAACAGAAAAATAAATATGTCTCAAAAAATATTCACATCGGGGAGGTGTCACCAACACACATCACGTTAGCATGTAAACACAATATACGTATGCAAGTTACTATAATCATCATTAAACAGCATACTCTAATATTGTCTTTAAAAATGGATGTACAAATCTGATAGGAAAATTTAAATAGTACATTCTTTGACATGTAATGACATAAGTACATAGTAAAGTTAAACTACATGACGATCCAGGACATATGCTCTGGTATTCCGAGGGTAAGTACACAATCTAGAACTCGTCATGCTTGATACTAGTAAGGTAAGTCCTCAGCTCAACAATGACATTCTGAGAAAGTACAAGCAATATAATGCTAATTAATAACTAATATGCTTCATAAGGTACAATACATTATTAATAATTGTGGCTGTTTAGTAAACTAACGGCCCTTATATTAACTACTCAGTCCTCCTCTATCATCTTAAAAAACGAACAGAAGAAGATGACAACAAAGCACGATAGTGTGTACATATAAAGTAAGTACAGATGTGCTAATCTATTGTAGAAATATAGGTGTGTTATGACTCTGTAATATATGGAAATATAGGACAGAAGTATTAGTTGGAGTCATGTGGGCATCTAGACAAAATGTCAGCCATCACATTATCCGCACCACGGATAGCTCGTACCGTGAAGTGAAAAGGTTGAAGAGCTATAGCATATCGAGTGGATCTCGAACTCTTCAAATTCTTAGTCTGAATAGCTGTAAGAGCTTTCTGATCAGTCTCTAGAATGAAATGTGCGCCCAGGAGGAATCTTTGTAGCTTTAGAATTGACCAAACCATCGCTAACAACTCACGGTCTAAAACCGAGTAGTTCCTCTCTGCCGCATTTAGTTTTCTAGAAATGTACATAACAGGATGCAGAGTATTTGCATATTCTTGCATCAGTGCTGCTCCAATCCCAGTGGATGAAGCATCACTCCGAAGAACAAAAGTCCTATCAAGAGTAGGTAATCTTAAGATGGGAGGAGAAGAAAATATATTCTTGATTTGGTCTAGTGAAGATTGGCATTCTTCAGACCAACGGACCAGATTAGGCGAACCTTTCTTCAACAATGTTGAGAGAGGTGCCATGATCGAAGATAAATTTGGAATAAATCTCCCATAAAATTGAATTAAACCTAAGAGACTCCTAACTTGTTTCTTCGTTTTAGGAACAGAGATGTTCAGTATTTTGGAAGTATTGTGGTCTTCTGTCTTCAAGAGACCATGACCAACACGATGACCCAGGAAAGAGATTTCACCAAAACCAACAAAAGCTTTAGAAGGTTTTGCTGTCAAATTATTCTCACGTAGAGTGGACAGTAAGTCATATAACCCTAAATAGTGATCTTCCCAGGTATCACTGAAGAGACAGATGTCATCTAAGTATGCGATGACATCCGAACGATGTGACAGAATTCGACGCATCATGCGAACGAAAGTGGCAGGGGCGTTCATGAGACCAAAAGGCATAACATTCCATTGAAATAGACCCCTAGGTGTAGAAAAAGCAGTAAGAGGTTTGGCATGCTCTGCTAAAGGCACTTGCCAATAACCTTTAGACAAGTCAAGTTTAGTGAAGAATCTAGAATTAGAAAGTCTAATCAGTAGATCTTCTAACAAAGGCATCGGTTCAGCGTCGAACTTTGTGACCTGATTCAATTTGCGATAATCAACGCAAATTCGTATGTTCTTATCCTTCTTCCGGACAATAACCATGGAAGAAGAATATGGTGAAGTCGATGGTTCAATTATATTTAATTGAATCATTTCATCCAATTCCTTTTCCACTTGCGACTGAAAGTGTATAGGAATAGGATACGGCCTAACCCTAATTGGATTATTGTCGGTAAGAATTATGTCATGTTCTATGACATCTGTGTGTCCAGGAATGTCAGTGAGAACATCCTGAAATGTTTGTAACATCGACGAGACTTGTCGATGTTCGTCACCAGAAAGATTAGGAGAAACAGAAACGTTTTTCCAAGATTCCGTGGAATGTAATGGAACCACTGGAAGGGGAAGGTTGACATCAGAGAAGGTAGCTTCCTCATCCTGAATGACAGACAGGGATGAATAATGACCGTGAGGTGCAGGAGCATCATCCGTTGCCTGGAAAATAGGCAGCAAATAGTCCGGACGTTCGTGAAATTCCGAAAGCATGTTTATGTGGAAAGTTTTATGCTTTCCATCAATATCGACCACATAGTCAACATCGGAAATCCGAGAGACTATTGCATACGGACCTTTCCATGCAATAAGAAGTCTATTTTCCCTACTGGGGAGTAGGACGAATGCTTTGTCACCTGGACAAAGTTGTCGTAGACATCTATTCTTGTTAGCAAACTGCCTTGCCTTCTCTTTAGCAATTTCTGATGAAGCAGTTGCTAGCTTACATGCCTCAATGATCTTTTGTCTAAGAGCAATGACATACTCATATGAGGATTGAGTTTCATCGCTAATATCATCGGCAGTGATGAGATCGTGTAATAAAGACATAGGGCCGCGTGGACGCGCGCCAAAGACAAGTTCGAAGGGAGAAAATCCTGTGTGTTCATTAGGGACTTCTCTATAGGCAAAGAGAGCCGCGGGTAAAACCCTGTCCCAATCTTGAGGATGATCTTCAGTTATCTTACCAAGCAAAGTCTTGAGCGTTCTATTCAGACGCTCAACTAACCCATTAGACATAGGATGGTAGATACTACTGAGAGATCGTTCAATATGTAAGGTAGACATTACCTGTGACATAGTGTCAGATATGAGTTGAGTGCCATGGTCTGACAATATTTCTCTGGGGAACCCCAAGCGAGAAAATATCAACCAAAGAGCATCTGCGATATCTGTAGTAGATATGCTCTTAAGAGGAATAGCCTCTGGCCAACGTGTGCACATATCGACACATGTAAGGATAAACTGATGTCCTCTGGCCGACTTGACCTTAAAAGGGCCAATAATATCTATGGCCATTTTCTGAAACGGCCGAATAGGAATGTCAGCAGCCTGGATAGGCGCAGCATGTCGTGGTCCTCTAGATTTGACCTCCTGACATACCTTGCATGATCGGCAGTAAATACGAATGTCCTTATTGACAAAAGGCCAAAAGAAAGCCGCAAGGACTCTCGACTTCGTACGGGCAAAACCCATATGTCCAGCACATTGCGAGTCATGAGCATGTTGTAATATTTGCACTCTCATGCTCTTGGGAACAAGAATTTGCGAATGTGCCGACGTAGTCGAATCTTGTACCATACGTACAAGTACGCCGTTTCTCATTGCCATCCAAGATTTTATATTTGTATCCTGATTCGGATCACCTTTCTTCGCAAGAACGAAGAATTTTTTTAAAGAAGGATCTTCTTCTTGCAATTTTATGAAAGAGTCACGAGTAATTACTAAGTGACTATCTTGGCTATCAACTTCATTATCACTATTCAGTGAAGTTTCGGGTGTTTGTAGAGCTTGTGCTCTTGTAACTACTGCATTTGTAGCTTGCATGTTATTATCTTCCCAAGCAGCAATCTGCTGTGGGGTACACTCCCTAACTCCGTGAATACGACCAATAATAAGGTCCGCAATAGGATTAGGTAAGAGACAAGCATGCACATCTCCAGTAAAGAAAGGAGTGGCAATGCGAATTACAGCAGTAGGATATTTTTCTAGAGTGCCGCCAAATGTGACACATTTAATAACCCTTCCTGTAGCACAAGATGGATCTACAAGCGATTGTCTAACACCAATAGTGGTGCATCCGGAATCGAAAAGTAGTGAGACCGGAGTATCATTAACAAGACCCTTATGTAGAATTAAAGAACCCCTCCCGTCATGCGCAACAGCAGCAGGAAGAGCGGGAAGTGGGTGACCACAACTCAAAGTAGTTATGGTACCCGGTTCGAATAAAGTACTGCATTGGGGGCATTTGTTTGCTCTCTCAAAGTCAAAAGCAGAACCAGTGACAGCGTCAAAGTTTTTACTATCAACAACATGATTACAGGCTCCCTCAGTTTCCTGTTGTACAGCATTAGCCTGCTGATATCTCTTTTTTTGTGTTGAGATCTACCCCGACTATTATTACCTCTGAAGTTATCAGAGTTATTATTATCTCTGCAGTTATTATTGTCTCTATTGTAATTGTTATCCTGGTTCGAATTCCAGTTTCCACGATTACTATCATGTTCACATTGATGCGAACATCTATTTGTTTGGTTCTGAGGTCTTCGGCAGGAATAACCTCTATTACCATATCCTCTTTTGAAATGCTTATAATTATTAGGGTGATAGTAACGAGTACTATCAGGTTGTCTCCAATTCTTCGAAGAAGAATCACCATGAAATTGATTTCCATGATTTTGACAGAAATTACCGCTACTCTTTCTATCAAAATTTTGTTGGAATCTACGAGCAAAGTTTTGACCATACGGAGCTGCCGAAGCAACTGGTAAACCTTCTTTCACCTTAGAGTTACCCATGGTTATGTGTGGGTGCGCAGTTACGTATTGGCAACAGAAATCTTCCATTTCTTTTATTGTTTTAGGTTTACGTTCATGAAGGAAAGCAAGGAAAGACTCATTGACAGACGACATGACTTTGTCTCTAAGTATTAAGTCCATAAGTCCTTCATAAGTTTTTTCCGTCTTAGATAGTTCAACCCATCGTGAGAAAGTAATGCGTATTCTTGCAATAAACTCGGAGAATTCAACTCCATTTTCAGGTAACATGTTTTTAAATTGTAGACGATAGCCGTCTTCGTTAAGCTGATATTTCTTTAACAAAGCGGCCCTGACAACCTCATAATTGTTCTTGTCAGGTTCATCCACCATATTTAATATACTTAAAGCTTTACCTGTCAGTATCCCTGATAACTGATAAACATATTTTGCTTTGTCTATGTTATGAGCTGTACATGCTTGTTCAAATCTGTCCAGATAGAACATTATGTCATCACTGGAAGGACTAAATGTTGGTAACTTAATCTTGAAAGTATCATTATTAGCCTTACCAGAAGATGAACCCTTGTTTGAATCATTACCATTACTCATGCTCGTCAATTTCAATTTTTCCAACTCTAAAGCTAAGACCTTTTCTTCATGTTCCATTTTTGCTTTCTCTTTCCTCTCATCAGACTCTCTCTGTAATCTTCTTTCCTCAGCCTGAGCCTCTATTTGAAGTCTTTCAGCTTCTTTTTCAAGTCTTTTATTTTCAGCCTCTTTTTCAAGTCTTTTATTTTCAGCCTCTTTTTCAAGTCTTTTATTTTCAGCCTCTTTTTCAAGTCTTTTATTCTCAGCCTCTAGCTGGAGTTTTCTTTCCTCAGCTTCTGATTCCCTTTTTTGTTTTTCCATTTCCATTTGGAATCTTTTTTCAGCCACCTGCATCTGCAGTTTCTTTTGTTCAGCTTCCATTGCTTTATCATATCGAGCAGTTGCAAATTCTTCTAACTTATCACCAGTCTTCCCAAGCAATTTACCCTGCTCAATAAAGTGCTCAAATGTAGACATGTTGTCTAACATATGAGTCCAAAACCTGAAATAATTAACTAATTTATTTCAAACCTAAGTGTAACAAGTCTTAATTAAGCACTTGTATATTCACATCACCTTATATTATCCCAGTCTCTGTGGGAAACAAGTCTCCAATCAAAGAACTTGTATATGAAATATCAACACTCAATTCTTGATCATAAGTGCACTTCTCATTCAATAGTGCACGACACTATTCATCATTCATTTATCATCAGTGTAGTAGTAACAGTGCATTAGCATAGCCCATTAACTAATTACTATAACTGTAAACAATGACTATGTAAACACATGCAGAATGTAAACATTGAAAATGTAAACAATACAAACAATGTAAACAATAACAATGTAAACAATAACAAAGATCAGCAACAATACAAAAACGTTCGCAGAAATCAACTAAAAATAAAGCAGAAATTAATGAAATATCACAAAAAATGTGACGATATCTACGATAGAATTAAACAAAATACATGACACCACAGTGTATAAACAAAAATGTTGTATGAAACAAAATTATAGACAAGAGTAGGCTAACAAATACAAACAAATCAAAACAAAACTAAAGAATGCGAAATAATAACGAAAACAATATTAAAACATGTCATCACAGCTAACATAAATAGCAACAGAAGTCGCTTAGCAAATTCCAGTATCGGAAATTTGCAAACCCTACAGAAAACGCTCACAATAGACGACCTCTATGACGTGGCATAATCTAACGGAGACACCACCCAACCGAGAACCCGCTGAAATATAAACATATAAATATACGAATAACATATAAACATATAACATATAGAATGAGATGATACACAGAAGACTCAGCAGAAGTATAAGGGCACAGTTTACATACAAACAGGCCACTTAACTTATAGGCTTCCAATCGTCGAACAGCAGAAAAACGGATGTCAATCAACGTCCTAAAGAGCGAAGCTCCAACGATGATGGCACATCTGAACTGCTTCCACTGCTAACACGATGGTACAAGAGCTTCTGAAATACTGTGTGTTGAGTTGTTTCGGCACTTGACCTTCTAATCCAAAAGTAAGTTGATGGAAATCGGTACTTGGCCTTCTTCAGAAAACAACCCGTTTCAACCGGCACTTGACCTTCACAAAAACGACAGCACTGGAACCTTGACAGCAGCAACTTGCTTGACTTGCGTAAAAGATAACAGCAGTCCGAGTTATCCGGCAACATGTAACAACGCCGGGTACTGTCAAATTCTTGTTTCCGTCAAAAAATTGAAATTTTGACTTTTACCGGGCAACGCCGAGTACTTTGAAAATGGTGAAGATGTTGACTGTATTGAAGAATGTTAATTTCTTGAAGGATGTTGATGAATTCTTGTTGAAAATGAAGTGGGTAAGGGACCCCGTGTTTGCTGGTACCAGAATCAAACCAGCTTATGGCCACCAAATGATGCGTGATGCCATATGATGATGGATGGTATCCGCATGTCTGGTTTTGTGTAGTGTGCAGATGTGTTCAGTCAAAACAATGTTCATACAAAAATAACAGGGCGATCCACATAGGACGTCAGTAAACTCACGACGTATAAAGTCAATGATTCTTGAAACAGCCGTTGACGTTTTTCTTCATTGTTTATTGTGGACGCCACAGTGACAAAATGGTTACGCGAATATGTAGACACATCAAACAGTCATTATCACAGCAACATTCAATACAGCAATAGACGGTAGACAGCATTACAATGATGAGTCAGATGCATGTTATATTTCATAGTGCTGTAAATGTAGTCAGGTGAAAAACTCCATCCTTTTCTATAACAGCCAGGAGATAACCAGATATATGAGATCAGTTCACTCTCCTTAGTCTGACTTCAGCAAGACAGACACGTCTGCCGAAGTATAAATAATGTCCTCAAAAATATCCTCTAGATAACAAAGGTTTTTCAAACCTAGTTCAGGTAACCAAGTAGCAAGTAATAGTCCTTGGGACCTGCATCAACCGATGCAGCACAATACAGCGACATGTGAGCTGGGAAAACATCTCGTGACGACGACTTTCGAAGACAGGCTATGAACCAGAAATCGTTCACGACCAAAAATCGATAGAGTTAATGAAAATGTTAATTTACCTTGCCTTCCGGAAATACACAGAAATATTATGCCTCCCGGCATGTGCAAATACACTAGAGGTATTATCTCGAATAAACGAAATATCCATAAGAGGACTTTCACATTCCTGACAGAACAAAAAATAGCGGAGATCCCCTCTTCAACGAGGCATCTCTTTCGCCATTCAGATCGCTCACTCCACTAGTGGTGGGCGGAAACCGATCGACCAAGAAGCAAGACAAGTCATGCGCAGTCCAGCGCAAAATGACCACAGCTCAAACTTAACTGCATTCGATACCAACGCGAGAAGACAAATGCTTACCGAGAAAAGTGACTATAAATTTCAAGCAGTTGTTGCCCTTGCGTTATAAAATAGATATTGAAATAAAACGATGTTGCGAGAATTTATCACGCAACACCCATCTAATGT